>NW_026466272.1:0-14706 GCF_026875155.1 Cherax quadricarinatus
CTCCCCTGCTTTCTCAACTATTAATCACTACGAAAAAGGTCCTAAATGCACTAAAAGACAAAAAAAAAATGCAGGAGTAATATATACAACTTGCAAAAGCCTTCGCAGGGAGGGGGGTGACCATGGCGTAATAGCGCACAAAATGCGTGCTAAAGGAATAACAGGAAAAGTCGGTCGATGGATCTATAATTTCCTCACTAAACAGAACACAGAGAGTAGTCGTCAACAGAGTAAAGTCCGAGGCAGCTACGGTGAAAAGCTCTGTTCCACAAGGCACAGTACTAGCTCCCATCTTGTTCCTCATCCTCATATCCGACATAGACAAGGATGTCAGCCACAGCACCGTGTCTTCCTTTGCAGATAACACCCAAAATCTGCATGACAGTGTCTTCCATTGCAGACACTGCAAGGCTCCAGGCGGACATAAACCAAATCTTTCAGGGGGCTGCAGAAAACAATATGAAGTTCAACGATGAGAAATTTCAATTACTCAGATATGGTAAACATGAGGAAATTAAATCTTATCAGATTACAAAACAAATTTCTGGCCACGAAATAGAGCGAAACACCAACGTCAAAGACCTGGGAGTGATTATGTCGGAGGATCTCACCTTCAAGGACCATAACATTGTATCAATCGCATCGCTAGAAAAATGACAGGATGGATAATGAGAACCTTCAAACTGGGGGAGGCCAAGCCCATGATGACACTCTTCAGGCCCACTTGTTCTATCTAGGCTGGAATATTGCTGCACTCTAGCAGAAACCTTCAAGGCAGGTGAAATTGCCGACCTAGAAAATGTACAGAGAACTTTCACGGCGCGCAAAAACGGAGATAAAACACCTAAAATACTGGGAGCGCTTGAGGTTTCTAAACCTGTTTTTCCCTGAACGCAGGAGGGGAGAGATACATGATTATATACACCTGGAAAATCCTAGAGGGACTAGTACCGAACTTGCACACGAAAATCACTCACTACGAAAGCAAAAGACTTGGCAGACGATGCAACATCCCCCCAATGAAAAGCAGGGGTGTCACTAGCACGTTAAGAGACCATACAATAAGTGTCAGGGCCCGAGACTGTTCAACTGCCCCCAGCACACATAAGGGGGATTTCCAACAGACCCCTGGCAGTCTTCAAGTTGGCACTGGACAAGCACCTAAAGTCAGTTCCTGATCAGCCGGGCTGTGGCTCGTACGTTGGTTTTCGTGCAGCCAGCACAACAGCCTGGTTGATCAGGCGCTGATCCACCAGGAGGCCTGGTCACAGACCGGGCCGCGGGGCGTTTTGACCCCCAAAATTTCTCCCCAAGGTAAACCCCGGGCCAGGTAACCCCTAACCTGGCCATACAAAATCAGCCCAGTATTTTTAAACCAAGCCTAAGCCGGGCCCAAATACAACATCAGTCAGCAGTACTTTGAAACCCAAAGCCTAAGGCGGGCCTTTAGCCTGGCCACTACAAACTTTACAGTCAGTACTTTTTTAAACCAAGCCTAAGCCGGGCCCAACTACAAAAAATCAGTCAGTATTTGGGGTAACCAACCCCTAAGCCTGACCACTAAAACTTTCACTCATACTTTTTAACCAAGCCTAAGCCGGGCCACTACAACTTTCACTCAGTACTTGAAACCCAAAGCCAAAAGCCGGCCCAAATCCCAACATCATCGACTTGAAACCCCAACCCTAAGCCGGCCACTAAAAACATCAGTCAGTACTTCCCAAACCGACCTAACCCTGAACCACTACAACTCCAGTCATACTTTGTAACCAACCCTAACCTGACCCTAAAAACATCACTCATTAACTTGAACCCAAACCCTAACCCCTGACCCTACAACACCCGTCATATTTGTAACCAACCCCTAAGCCTGGCCACAAACAACAACAGTCATTTTTTGAAAACCAAACCCCCAAGCCGGGCCCCACAACAATCCAGTCAGTACTTGTAACCAACCAAAGGGGGCGGCCCTTTTTAGCCTGCCCCAATACAACATCATCATTAATTGAAACCAACCTAACCCGGGCCCACTACAACATCAGTCAGTATTTGAAACCCCCAACCCCTAACCTGGCCCTACAAACATCATTCGGGTACTTGAAAACCAAAGCCTAAGGCGGGCCCTTTTAGCCTGTCCACTACAACACAGTCCGTACTTGTAACCAAGCCTAAGCCTGGCCACTACAAAAACAGTCAGAAACTTTAACCAAGCCTAACCCTGGCCACTACAACATCAGTCAGTACTTGTAACCAACCCTAACCCTTTCCCACTAAAACATCATCGTACTTTTTAACCAAGGCTAAGCCTGCCCCACAAAATTACAACATCAGTCAGTACTTGTAACCAAGCCTAACCCTGGCCACTACAACTTCATTCATTACTTGAAACCAAGCCAAAGGGCTGGCCACAACAACACAGCCCAGTATGTTCACTTTGCAAGTTCTCCATAAACATACCCATCTACGTTCATTTATCAAAATGGGTTATAGTCTACTCGGGCTTCTAACTGCATTCCCTATTCAAATTCAAAATTAAAATTTTCAAAGTTTATTCTCTATAAGGTTTTACAATCTGATTTTACAAAATTTTTGGGGTTATTTTTTTTGGGGTTTAAACCATGAGTAAAATTGAGATTACAGAGTGTACCCCTAAAACGCTTAGCATGGTTTAGGCATTTGGGGCCCTACTTATTTTTATTTTTAAAATGAAAAAATTTTACAAATTATGAGGAAAATTTTGGTATTATGGGTAAGTAAACTAAATACTATTTTGTGATTTTAAGAATGTGTTTCTTTTGGGGGGGCACAGTAAATAGTTTCAGTATTGGAGTATCACAGGATTAAATTAAATTTTTAAGACTGAGATTAATTTTTCGGGTTTATGGTAAAATTTGATTAGCGAGTGTAAGTGGAACCACCAGGTGGTATTCGGGGAAGTTGTTGATGGGGTGTATAAAGGGAGATAAGATTTTTCTAAGGTAGTTTTAAGGGTTTAAAAATGTTTCTGCATTTTCTAGTTTTTCTCAGATGAAAGCCTGCGGAGTCTTCGGGCAGGGCTGCATCTGCTCTTGGGGCCACCCCCCCCAAGTTAAAAACGATAATAAATTTTTTTTGATTGGCATAAAAATTTAAAAAACAACTGGGCGCCCTACACGGGGCCAACTAAATTTGTTTGCTCCTAAAGGGGGCAAAAGCAACCAAGAACGGGGGGAACTTGACTTTATCAAAATTACGTTTCCTATGCCCACCCATTGAAGGCTCTTTGCTCATATAATATCCAACAACATGCCATGGGGAAAACCCGGGGTAAAGGGAACTAAAAAAAATTAGGGAAAAAGGGGAATTAATGTACAATTGCATGGATCCCATCACACTTTTGGATTACTCCTTCATGAAAAAGTTGATATGTTAGCCATGAAGAGTATCCAAAAGGAGAATGTAAAAAAACTTTGGTATAACTGTGTCTAGCATTAGGAATAATAGGAGAGAAGTAAATAATGAAAATGATTGTTAAGGAATGCAGTTAGAAGCCGAAAAGATCTAAAACCCCCCAATGAAAAACATGAACGTAGATAAGAAAGTTTATGGAGAAACTTGAAATGTGAACAGACGGGACTAAATTTTTGTATTTGGCCAGGTTTAGGTTTGGGTTTTAACAAGTACTTCGGGCATTTTGGGGAGACACACAGATGATGACAAACTAAATGAAAATTTAAAATGTATCGGGCCCATAGGGTCACTCCTCTTAAACCCACTATGTGTTTAAATTGTCCATTTAAATTGGGGAAAAAATACAGAGACAGACAGTATAATAACCTTTTGTGACATGTAAAGATACCCTTATTAATGAAAATAAGATCCCAAAATACTAAGAAAAAAAAAAAAAAAATTTTTTTTCCAAAATTTTGTTTGTAACAGTTTAAGTGAAACTATAGATATGTAAATATAAATCCATATGATTCCTTTTAAACCCCTTTGGGGGCCTATTTCCCTTTCCCCCCTTTTTGGGTTATCCATATGCTCTCGTGCAACCGCCACAGGAGGGATATGGGGTCCCCAAAAAACACCACTTGGGGGGGAAAAACCCCTAAAAAAAAATTTTCTCTCTCGCCTGAGTATCAGTGACAAATTTCCCCCGTTTTTAAAGGGAAAACCCGTTTGTCCTCATCTTTTTTTGCCTGCGGGGCACTCTACAGGAGGGAAACCTGACTTTCGGTTTTATTTTAAAAGCCAGCTCCTTTTTTTTTTTTTTCCGTTCTGGGGAAAATATTTAAAAAACGGTCTTTTGTGGGAAGCCGGTTACTGAACTCGGGTGGGGTGGGCGTCCCTCTCTGCGGGTGTTTGGAAAAGGTTTGCCCAAAGGGATAAAATTGGGAAAATTTTTAAAGTTTTATCTCTATTTAAAAAAGAACTTTTGTTCCTTTTCTCCCCATCGCTCACCCCTTGGACAACAATTTTCGGGGTAGCATCGAGACAGGGGACGGGGCACCCCGGCTGGTGCCGCCCAGTGGCCCTCAAAACCCCAAAACAGAAGAAGAAAATTTTAATTCCCACATTGTTGTTAATTATCCTCAATTAATATAAGGGATTTTAAACTAAGAGGGGAAAAATTTTTTTATGAGGTAAGAAAAGGAAGACGGGATTTTTTTTAATATATATTGAGATAATTTGATAAAGACGGGAAAAAAAATATTTTCTCTGTTTTAACTCTCCAGAAATTTTATATTTTTTTAAACCCCTTTTACAATTTTATTGATAACATTTAATAAATTGCCCGGGCCCTTGGTCACTAACACTGATGTTTGTCGGGCTGGTCACTAACACTGAGTTTTGTCAGGTGGTCACAAACACGATGTTTGGGCAGGCTTTCACTAACCCTGATGTTTGCAGGCTGGTCACAAAACACGTTTGGTTTTTTTTTTTTATATTTTTTTTAAAAACCAAACAATAGACAATAACAAAAGGAAAAACCCTAAAGATGACAATATATGAACAAAAAACCCTGAAAAAACTTTAAACATTGGGTTTATTGCCCCCATTAACGAATAACATTCAATAAACAAATATACCACAAAAAAAAATTATAAAAAAAAATAAAAAAAAAAAATCAATACCAAGAAGCTTAAAAATGCCCCTATACTAGCTACATGTGGATAAGTTAACTTTCACAAAAAAAAGCAAACCTATATTAACTCCCTCAAATTAATCACCCTTTCCCCTTAATTCACACTAGAATAAAAAAATTTCAAGTAAAATAAAGGGGCATTTTAAAACAAAAAACCCTTCCCACAATTATCAAAATTTACCCCTAACCCAAGCCTATTTTTTCTTTCTGTTTTAAATAAATGTCAAAATCAACACGAAAATTTTACCACATATCCCCTAACCATATTTGTTGGTGTACATGATAAAACCTTTGAAATTACCAAAAAGAAAAAAAAAAAAGAAAAAAAAAGGGAAAAACCCCACTTTCACCTTTAAAATCAGACTTAAATTTTACAACATGTACATACATAAAAAAATAAGTAAAATAAAGTATGGTTGCCCAATTGAACAAAAAATCATTTAAAAACTCATTAAATTTTTACGTCAACCAACCATAATAAACACCCTTTCCAAAATTTTTACAACTTCAAGGGCGAAAAAAACTCTTAAACTACATATTTTCTTTTTGGCCCCAAAAAATCAATTGTGCTTACAAAAATAAAAATTGAAAAATTAAACTGGAACATAAAAACCAAATTTTACATTTACAAAATTGTATCAAAATCAAAATCGCATAGAAAAATTTTTGATATCATTAAAAAATGTTCATGGAAAAAACCATTAAAGGTATATCCCGGGAAAGTAAAAAATAATACAATACAACATATACATACATATACATTATATATACATATCATAATAAAATTTTCACAAACATACACTTACAAAATACATATATAAAAATCCCAAACAAAAATACACATAAAAAACACAAATACACACACAACAAAACAACACATGCATATATATACACACATACACATACATAGTTTAAATTTTCGAAAATTTCCCAAAAAATATAACTATTTTTTTGAAACACCAGAAACCCAAATAAGTTAAAATTGCACCCCAGCTACCTCATATAACATTCATAAACTCATCATGCTACCCGCCCATTTTTGGAAACCAGCCCATTTAAACCCCCTTAAAACCTCCCTTTTCCCAACCCCCCGAAAAATCCGTAAAGTAAAATTTTCCTATAACCCACATTTAAAATTTCCCCTCCCATCCCCCCCCATACACCTCCTTATTTCACACTTTTTGTCCTTTAAAAGGGGTTTTCCTTTACCATTAAAATCTTTCACCAGGGGGGGGGGCTTTCCCTCTCTGAAGGCCTTTTTAAAAAATAAAATTTTTAAATTTTTTAAAAGGGAATTTCTTCCCTTTAAAAATTAGCCCATTTTTGGGGTTAATTTAAAAATAAACCCTTTAAAAACCCCCCACTAAAAAAATTATTAAAAAAAATTATTAAAGGTTAAAAAATTTTAAAAATTTAATTTATGTAAAATTTTTTGGATAAATTGGGGTTTTTTTGGAAAAATTTTTAAAAGGGGGAAAATAAAAAGTAAGGTTTTTTTTAAGGAATTATTAAAAAAATTTTTTAATTTTTAAAATTTGGGTTTTAGGTTTTTAAAAAGGAAATTTGTTTAAAAGGGGTTTTAAATAAAATTTGGATAAAAACCCCTTAAATCTAATTGAAATTAAATTTAAGGTTTAAAATTTTTAATAGTAAAGGGAAATGTAAGTTTTTAAATCCCCCGTAAATTGTAAAATTTTTAAATACTCCCCACCCACCACCTTTGCAAAACCTGACGTATCTTATGAATCCCCCCTTTCCCCCTCGCCCCCCCCCCCCCGGGTTTAACTCCCTTTTCAAATACACACTAAATAATCCTTTTTTTCAACAGTTATAAAAACCCAGCCCCCACGGCCAACCGGAGTGTGCAACCGCTCAAAACCTAACCATTCGTTTCCCAGAAACCCCCAAAAATAAAATCAAAAAAAACGGGGTTTTTTTAATTTTTGTATCTCCCCTACAATATCGGATAAATTGCTGCTACATGCCAAAGTTTACTAAATAATGGGGACTTTGGTTCTTGTAATTAAAAACTTTTTGATGCAAATTTAAGTGTCCCGCTCGTAAACCACGAGCGCTTCAGTACCCATCTACAATACGAAACCCCCAAAAATTTTAAATTTTTTTGTGCAAAATTTGAAATCACTTACATAAACATCCCACATATCAGAAATTTGGGTCCACCTTTTTCCCACCTTTCAACTACTTCACATTCCTCCATTAAAACCTATCCCCGATCCATAACTTTTTGTTTTTTTCCTTATTAATTGACAAGCCCCAAAACCTTTTTAAAAACATTTACTAACTTTTCCAAACCCCCGGGGAAAAACCCCGTTACCACTTTCAAAATCGTTGGGGTTCCCTCAACATATCCAACAATGGGCCCCCGGGCCCCCCCAAACCCCCTTTTGTCAAACCAAACCCCCTTTTTTCTGCCAAAAGACCCTAATTCTCTATAAAAGGGATCCCCGTAAACACGCAAAAAAAATTTGGTTTAAAAGGGGGGCAACCTTGACGTAGACCCCTGCTCATCTGAATTTGTTCTCCTTTAAACCCCCATTTACCTTTCACCCGCAAGGGGCATCTTGATACTTAATTTGGGGCCCCTGATATAATTTCCTCTCCAAACCCCCGCCATCTCATAATTCTTCCATAAAAGCCTTTCCCCTTTTTTACACTATCAAATGCAGCCCCCCCAAAACTATACCAACACCCCCCCCACCCCCAATTTAAATCTTTTCTTCAATAAAACTTTTAATCAAAACCCTGCCCTCATACATAGAAACCCTTTCCCCCACCCCATATTGTCCCTTATGATCACTTTAAAACCCGGACCTTTTTTAAACCCGTTTTGCTAAAATTCTTTCCCAAAAAACTTATAATCCCCCACACAATAACGAATAGCCCCGATAGTCCCCTTTAAAATTTTAAAGGTCACCTTTAGGGACTAAAACGCCACAGCCATCCCCCTGCGTTCCCCTAAAACCCCGATCCCGCTTAATGATATTTTTAATAATCTTAAACCCAAAAATTCTTTTAAAACGCTCCCCAATTTTTGGGGATTTAAAAAACACTGGGGAACCCATCAATTTCCGGGGCCTTTCCTAATTGCTCCCCCGGGTAAAGCTAACCCCGCTCGCACTCCGTTATCGGCCCCTTTCCCAAAAAGAAAACGATCATGCTCTTTTCAACTCACACCCGCACAAACCTTCCAATTTACTGTAATGCTAATTTTACTTATTTCCCCACTTTTCGTTTTTAACTTAACCCAAACCTCAAAATACCCCCTCATAAACCCCCAGTCGGGGTCACAACCCGGTCCACTTTTTTACCCCTTTCATACCTACCTGAACATTCAACCCCATTAACTCCCTTGCCTTGCGACGTGTGTGTTGACTCCCCCAACACACACGCCGACGGCCCCATCCTCCCCCAAAAAAACCTCCTCAATCCCCCCCCTTAAGCCTTTCCCCCCTCCCAAAACCCTCATTTTAAAATTCCGGAAAATTTTTTTCAAACTTTCAATTTCCCAAAAACAGGATAAATTTTTCATTAATTTTGCATAAAAAATCGCCAACTGCCCCCCTAAATATTTTTTAAAACCGTAATTTTAACCGATTATATCTCTTTTCCCCCGTTAATATAATATTTCCCTTTTTTTTTTTTTTTTTTTTTTTTTTTTTTTTTTTTTTTAATTAAAAAAAAAAAAAAAAAAATTTTTTTTTTTTTTTTTTTTTTTTTTTTTTTTTTTTTTTTTTTTTTTTTTTTAAAAAAAACTTTTTTACCATTTTTTCCAAAAAACCCATCCACATCCCCCTTTTCCCACAAACCCCCCACAAGTCCCCAAAAAAAAGGCCCAACCCCCCCCTTTTAAAACTTTAATTAATTTCCAAAATTGGCCCCCCCCCCCCACAAATCCAACCCCCCCCTCTATTCCAAATTTCCCCCCCAAAAACCCAAAAAACCCCCACCCCCTTCCAAAATCCACCCTTTCCCCAATTCCCAACCCCCCAAGGCAACATTTTGGGCCAAATAAAAAAACCCTCGTTAAAAATTTTTTTTAAACTTTTCCCCTTTCCCCCCCCCAAACACATCCTTTAACCCCCCCCAATTATCCCCCCAAATACCCCCCCCCCCCCCCTTTTCCAAAATTCTTTAAAAGGGGGGTTTCCACCAAAACAACCCCCATTTTCAAATTCCCCTTTAGGGAAACCATAAAAAATAACCAACTCCCGGCCAAAATTTTTGTTTTTTAAAAACCACTCCCCCCCAAACCCCACCAAAAACCATTTTAAAACTTTAATTTTAACTCCAAACCCAAATTTTAATCCCCCTTAAATTAACCTTTTTTCCCCTTTTTCCCCCCCTTACTTTTCCCCCCATTCTTTTAAACCCTGTTTTTTTCCCCCTTTTGGGCCCCCCTTTCAAATGGCCCTTTCCTTGGGGGCACCAAAAACCCTCTTTTACCTACCCAAACTTTTCCCGGGGGGGCCTACAATTATGTTCCGAGAAAAACCACCTCCCCCCCGCCCTACCCGCGAAATTAAACCCCTTAAACCCCCACCTCTCACCTCACCCCTTAAATTTTTAAAAGTAAAACACTTAATTCCCCAAAAAAATGGGTTTTTTTTCCCCGGCAAGGGCCTTTTAACCCCAAGCCTTTTCCAAAACCCGCCCTTTTTCCCCCCTTTGGGGTTTTTCAAAAAATTTTGAATTTCCCTTGGGTTTTCCTTTGGGGTTCAAACCCATTCCCCTCCTTTCTTTTTTACCTCCCACCCCAAACCTTTTGGGGGGTTGGGCAAAAGGGGTTTTAAGCCAACATCGAATCCGTTTTGCTTTTCTGTTCCGCTTTTCCGTTTTCCCCCCTTTTCCCCCTGGGGGATTTGGGCATTGAACAAACCGCCTTTTTTGCCCCCAAATTACTGCCTTTTACCTTTAATTTTTTAAACTTAAAAAGGGGGCCCCAAAAGTCATTTTCGATACCCCTTCCCAGCCCCCCCCCAACTAAATTTTCTTTCCCCGGTTCTCGGACCGTTTCCCTAAACAAGTTCCCCTTAAGTCAAAACCCCCGCCTTCAAAGGCTACCCGATTTTCACCCATTAAATTAGGTAAACCTTTTCCCAAAAACCCTTTTTAACCTGAAGGGTTCCCCCCTGTAGCGTTCAACTTTTCCATTCAAGTTCCCCTTTTCTTTTCCTTTTTCCCCCTACTCCCATTTTTAACCCTTGGGTTGGGCGTGTAGAAAAAACCTGTTCCGTACCGCCCAAACCCTCTCCAATGGGCGTTTTTTGTTCTTTCTGCTTTCCGGCCTGTTTTGGGGGTAAATTTCCCCCAAACCCCGCAGGGGGTCAAAATAAACCCAAAAAACCAAAAAGACGTTGGGCCACCCATCGGACATAGGGCTTTTCCTTAATTTCCCTTTCCAACACAATAAAGAAAGGTGGATCCAAGAGTCATTTTAAAACCCGTTATTTCGGCCGGCCAACCAACCCTGATAAGGGCCCGGTTGGCCCCCCCCTGTGGGTAGGTGGAAACCGTATTGTCCCCGGTTCCCCTTTAAAACAAAATTCCGGTCCCTAAAACACTATGATTTTTCACCAAAAACCCCCTGTAATGTCGGGAATAACAACAAGAAGGGGCCCCAAAACGAACAGCTGGGATAACCCCTGTATGATGGTCCCCCCTGATATTGTCGGCCACTCCCGAAAATTGTCAGGCGGGCCTCAAACGAAGATTTCTTGGTCAACCATTTAGGGGGACAACCACATATTTCCCCCTTTTCCCAAAACCAATTTTGGGTATCCAAATGAATTTTCCCGGTATAAAATAAATTCCCCGGTTTGGTCCTTAAAAAGGAAACCACGGGTTTACTAACAACATTTTGAAAATTTTTTTCCCGTATTTCAAATTTTAAGCCCAAAATTTTGGAGAAAAAATTTTTGTTTCCACCAAACCCCGGGGAGACATGGGGAAAACTTTAAAAAAACCCCCCCGGAAGCGGGGGCCCTTTTTCCCCCACTCTTTTTCCCCAACTATCCGGGGGCCGATAAAGGAAAGAACCCCCTGATGGAAAATTTGTGGCCCGGGATAAAATTGAATGATTTTAAGGGGGGGGGGGTTCACAAATAAAATTTCAGGGAAAAAACACTTTTATATTTTCCGCCCCTTTAAAAAGCTTTTTATGATTTTAGCGGTCCCCCCCCCAATTAAAAAACCCAATGATTTCAGGCTGGGTTTAAAAATAGAATTTTCAGGGGTGGTTTTTTACCCCCAACAACCCCTATTTTATTTTCCGGGTGGTACAAACCAACACTTTTAAATTCCCGCGGGAAACAACCTTTGGTTTTTTTCCAGGCTGATCCAAAAAAAACACCCCGGAAGGGGCCAGGCTGGGTTTACCAACAATTTATTTTTTTTCATTCCGGCACTAAAACCGATGATTGTCAGGCTGGTCACTAACAACACTGATGATTGTCAGGCTGGTCACTAACACTGATGATTGTCAGGCTGGTCACTAACACTGATGATTGTCAGGCTGGTCACTAACAACACTGATGATTGTCAGGCTGGTCACTAACAACACTGATGATTGTCAGGCTGGTCACTAACAACACTGATGATTGTCAGGCTGATCACTAACAACACTGATGATTGTCAGGCTGGTCACTAACAACACTGATGATTGTCAGGCTGGTCACTAACAACACTGATGATTGTCAGGCTGGTCACTAACAACACTGATGATTGTCAGGCTGGTCACTAACAACACTGATGATTGTCAGGCTGGTCACTAACAACACTGATGATTGTCAGGCTGGTCACTAACAACACTGATGATTGTCAGGCTGGTCACTAACAACACTGATGATTGTCAGGCTGGTCACTAACAACACTGATGATTGTCAGGCTGGTCACTAACAACACTGATGATTGTCAAGCTGGTCACTAACAACACTGATGATTGCCAGGCTGGTCACTAACAACACTGATGATTGCCACGCTGGTCACTAACAACACTTATTGAAAATTTTATAGGGGTTACCTGTATGTACCTCAACATTACATGCATACGAGTAATCTCATTGGGAGACAACAACGATATTGTTTACCGTAGTCACCCCGTGTAGACATGTGAGAAAACTTAACCACCCCTGGTCACTGCAGGTGGCCCTTTGACACTCGCAATCTTATCCATATCTATCCGAGACCAGTATAAAATTGGATAGCACCCACAAGTACGGCGCTACTAATTAATTGTGGACTGTATAGATTATATTAGTTTAACTGAATGAAGGGGGGGGGGGTAGGTTGCACATGTATATATCCATCAAGGAAAAAACACTTGTATATAATACCCACCACTTACCAGATATTCTTTGGTGGTCACTTGATGTAGCTGGATCACCCCCAACCTATCCAATTACAACATACTAACTGGCCAGTATCAGTCTGCTATAACTGGAAGGGTTGGTTACTTAACTGTAGGTGATTGATGCTCCTTATTTCCTCCATTCACCATCTCATTTCGATGTCCTGCTACACCGACAACGTTTCTTATTCCAGCAGGACGAGGTATCCGTTGGTTTGTCCTGGTTTAGAAGTCGTGACTCCATAAAAACTTCACTATCCTCGGGACAGGAACAACGAGGTCTAACGTGTTCACTCAGAGCAAGGTGATTTATTTCACTTCACGCATTCTCTTAACTTAGTGTTATTATCATTGATTACATTACAATTCACAAGACGATTTAATGTCTCATAATTATTATACACATTAGAGGTCACTCCATTAAGATCTGAGACCGATGAGTGAGGATTAAATCACGGGTATTTTCCCCTGGACACACTCCATGGCGGCGCACCAGTCACCACCGGTCCTACCATTATTCACTAATTTTACCGCTTATTACAGCGGTCCCGTCAATCACGTTCCCTCACTCTTCACCAGGGACAGTTACGACACTTCCTATTATGAAGTGAGGCCTATATTAATCCTTAGGCCGCCGTGAATGCCAATTTCCTGGTCCCATGTTTTCACTAGCCCTCTTAATTCCATTCAAAACAACTCCCCGCTCCCCCATGCCCCGACTCGACCTCTTCCCCCGCAACATCCGTGCAGGCCAGATTGAACCCTGTTGGTTCTATTCAAAATACAATTTAGAACAACAGTAATGCATTAATCATGTAAATTTACATTATAAAAAAAAATATACAGTATAATTATGGGAATTTATTTTCCACAACACTGATGATTGTCAGGCTGGTCACTAACAACACTGATGATTGTCAGGCTGGTCACTAACAACAATGATGATTGTCAGGCTGGTCACTAACAACATTGATGATTGTCAGGCTGGTCTTCTTCTTCTGTTGGGTTTCAGGGCACTGACAGCATACGCTGTAATCGAGCCCGGCCGTCCAGTGCTAGGAGAGGGAGTATCAACCAAAGTGGAAGAATGTCTTGACTAATAACTATGTATCATATGTCTCTGATACACCCTGAAGCCAGCAGGAAGGAGCAGGTACAGGCCAAAACTTCCTGACGGTCCAGAGGGGCGAAATCCCTCCCCGTTGAGGAGGACAGGTAGAGTGAAAGTGTGCAACCCCAAGTGTGCGCAAGGCCGCATGGAGAGTAGTTCATGCAGAATGATAACGTGGGCACCACAGCAGGAAGTGTTCCACCTTCTCAGGCTGTGAGGGACACCATGTGCAAATACGGAGAGTCCATCCATCCGAAGGCGATATAGATGAGCCACCAGCGCGAGTGCCCGACTCAAAGGCGAGTCAGTGCCAATGGTCCAACCGAGCGGTTGGGGATGGTGAGCCCAAGGCCAGGGGCCATTGAAAGTTCGGACAGAGCCAACAACGAAGAAGAGAGGGAATGTGCAAGGCCCTCTTGCCACTGATGATGGATTCCCTTCCCAGCCCTTGTGAAATCACTGTGGCCCACGGCAAGAGGGGTAAAAGTAGGAAGTGTTGTGCGCGAGGGAGGCTGCCCGATCTGCCACTTCATTACCCCAGATTCCAACATGGCGGGAACCCACTGAAGGGAGATGCTCCAACCTGGCTCTGCAAGAAGCGCAGGAGGAAGATTGTGTCTGACAAATGAGTACGCGCAGTGATCGTGGACGGGCAGAGCACAAAAGTGCCAGGGAAGATTGGGAATCTGAGAAGAGAGCCAATGGTTGTGGGGGAATGTGATCTAGGACAAAAGCCAGAGCCTGGTGAATGGCGAAGAGCTCCCCTGCCAGAACAGAATGAGCAAGGTCCAACCGCCATGTTTGACACAGGGAGAGATTAGCGAAGAAGGCCGCAGATGAGTGGAAGGGGGGAGGACTGTGCCGAGCCATCCGTGTAGACTGAGAATGAAGAGCCGTATGTAACAGAGCGAAACTCTTCAAATAGAAATGCAACTAACTGAGGGGTTCCCTCTTCCTGTAGTGCCAATCCAGGTGAATGTATCGTGTCAGGTCCAGCCAGGGGGTGGAGAGGGGAGGGAGTCATCACAAGTGCAGGAAGAGTAAGGCAGGACAGGAACGCTGGGCCCTGGCTACAAAGGAAGGCGGGCCAAATTGGGGGGACAG
>NW_026466273.1:0-14204 GCF_026875155.1 Cherax quadricarinatus
TAAAAATATACTAATAATCATTGAACCCATTCAGGGGGGCAACTCCAGGCACCCCTCTTCTGACTAGCCTCTCATTGTCCAGGCACTCGCTCCACTGACTAGCCTCTCATGGTCCATGCGCCACAACTCTGACACCCTCTCAGTGGTCAAGGCCTCGCTTTCTGACTACCTCTCAGGGTCCAGTGCTTGCTCCTCTGACTAGCCTGTCACTGGTCCATGTGCTCGCTCCTCTGACTAGCCTCTCAGTGGGTCCAGGGACTCACTACTCTGACTAGCCTCTCATGGTGCAGGCGCTCGCTACCCTGACTAGCCTCCAGGGGGTTCCAGACGCTCGCTACTCTGACTAGCCTCTAAGTTGTCCAGTGCTCGCTACTCTGACTAGCCTCTCAGTGGTTTAGGGGCTCGCAACTCGACTAGCCTCTCATGGTCCAGCCGCTCGCTACTCTGACTAGCCTCTCAGCGGTCCAGGTGCTACCCCCTATGACTAGCCTCTCAAAAGGGCCAGGAGCTCGCTACTCGACTAGCCCTCTCAGTGGTCCAACGCTCCCTACTCTGTCTAGCCTCTAAGTGGTCCAGGCACTCGCTCCTCTGACTAGCCTCTCAGCGGTCCAGGCACTCGCTACTCTGACTAGCTTCACACTGGTCCAGGCGCTCACTACTCTGACTAGCCTCTCAGTTGTCCAGGCGCTCACTACTCGACTACCCCTCAGTGGTCCAGGCGCTCACTACTCTGACTACCTCTCAGTGGTCCAGGTGCTCCACTACTCTGACTATCCCCCAGTGGTCCAGGCGCTCACTACTCTGACTAGCCTCTCAGTGGTACAGGCGCTCACTACTCTTACTAGCCTCTCAGTGGTTCAGGCGCTCGCTACTCTGACTAGACTCTCAGTGGTCCAGGTGCTCGCTCCTCTGACTAGCCTCTCAGTGGTCCAGGAGCTTGCTACTCTGACTAGCCTGTCTATGGTCCAGGCGATCACTACTCTGACTAGCCTCTAAGCGGTCCAGGCACTCGCTCCTCTGACTAGCCTCTCAGCGGTCCAGGCGCTCGCTACTCTGACTAGCCTCTCAGTTGTCCAGGCGCTCACTACTCTGACTAGCTTCTCAGTGGTCCAGGCGCTCACTACTCTGACTAGCCTCTCAGTGGTCCTGGCGCTTGCTACTCTGACTATCCTCCCAGTGGTATAGGCGCTCGCTGCACTGACTAGCCTCTCAGTGGTCCAGGCGATCGTTACTCTGACTAGCCTGATCAAATTTGGCCAGATCTCACACCTCTTCTGACTATCCTCCCAGTGGTCCAGACGCTCGCTGCTCTGACTAGGCTCTCAGTGGTCCAGGCGCTCAATTCTCTGACTAGCCTCTGTGTGGTAGATGCGCTCGCTACTCTGACTAGCCTCTCAGTGGTCAAGGCACTCGCTTCTCTGACTTGCCTCTCAGTGGTCCAGGTGCTCACTCCTCTGATTATCCTCTCAGTGGTCCAGGTGCTTGCTCCTCTGACTAGCCTCTCAGTGGTCCACTGGCTCACTCCTCTGACTGGCCTCTCAGTGGTCCAGGCGCTCGCTCGTCTGACTAGCCTCTCAGTGGTCAAGGAGGTCGCTACTCTGACTAGCCTCTCAGCGGTCCAGGCACTCGCTACTCTGACTAGCCTCTCAGTGGTCCAGGCACTCGCTACTCTCAATAGCGTCTCATTGGTCCAGGTGCTCGCTACTCTGACTAGCCTCTCAGTGGTCCAGATGCTCACACCTCTTCTGATTAGCCCCTAAGCGGTCCATTCGCTCCCTCAGCTGACTAGCCTCTCAGTGGTCCAGGCGCTCACTCGTCTGACTAGTTTCTCAGTGGTCTAGGCACTCGCTACTCTGACTAGCCTCTCAGTGGAAAAGGCGCTCGCTACAGTGACAAGCTTCTCAGTGGTCCAGGCACTTGCTACTCTGACTAGCCTCTCAGTGGTCCAGTCGCTCGCTACTCTGCCTAGCCTCACAGTGGTCCAGGCACTCACTACTCTGACTAGCCTCTCAGTGGTCCAGGCGCTCGCTACACTGACAAGCCTCTCAGTGGTCTAGGCGCTCGCTCCTCTGATTATCCTCTCAATTGTCCAGGTGCTTGCTCCTCTGACTAGCCTCTCAGCAGTCTAGGCGATCGCTACTCTGACAGCCTCTCAGTGGTCCAGGCGCTTGCTACTCTGACTAGCCTCTCAATGGTTCAGGCGCTCGCTACACTGACTAGCCTCTCAGTGGTCCAGTGCTCGCTCCTCTGACTAGCCCCTCTCAAAAGGTCCAGGGCTCGCTACTCTGAATAGCCTCCCCCGGTCCAACGCTCGCTACCTGACTACCTCTCAGTTGTACAGTGCTTTCTATTCTGACTAGCCTCTCATGGTCAGGCGCTCGCAACTCTGACTAGCCTCTCAGTGGTCCAGGTGCTCGCTACTCTGACTAGCCTCTCAGCGGTCCAGCACTCCTTTTCTGACTAGCCCTCAGTGGTCCAGGACTCGCTACTCTAACTAGCCTCTCAGTGGTCCAGGCTCGCTACCCTGACTAGCCTCCCAGCAGTCCAGGCACCCCGCTTCTCTGACTAGCCTCTCAGCGGTCCAGGCGCTTGCTACTCTGACTAGCCTCACAGTGGTCCAGGTGCTCGATACTCTGACTAGCCTCTCAGTGGTCCAGGCGCTCGCTACTCTGGCGTAGCCTCTCATTTGGTCAAGGTTTCCCCGCACTCTGACTAGCCTCTCAGTGGTCCAGACGCTCACACCTTCTCTGACTAGCCTCTTTAAACGTCCATTCGCTCCCTCAGCTGACTAGCCTCTCATGGTCCAGACACTCGCTCATCTGACTAAACCTCTCAATGGTCCAGGCGCTCGCTACTCTGAGTAGCCTCTCATGGTAAAGGCACTCACTCCTCTGACAAGCCCTTTCAATGGTCCAGGCGCAGCTCCTCTGACTACCTTTCAGTGGTCAAGGCGCTCATCTCCTGACTAGGGCCCCTCAGTTTGGGCAATGCACTCACTCCTCTGAAGCCTCTCTTTTGGTCCATGGCCTCGCTCCATGACTAGCCTCTCAGTGGAAAAGGCGCTTTGCTCCTCTGACTGCCCTCAGTGGTCCAGGTACTCGCTCCTCTTACTAGCCTCTCAGTGGTCCAGGCGCTCGCTACTCTGACTAACCTCTCAGTGGTCCAGGCGCTCGCTACTCTGACTAGGGGTCTCAGTGGTCGAGACGCTCGCTACCTTGATTAGCCTCTCAGTTGTCCAGGCGCTCGCTACTCTGACTAGCCTCTCAGTGGTTCAGGCTCTCGCTACTCTGACTAGCCTCTCAGTGGTCCAGGCGCTCGCTACTCTGACTAGCCTCTCAGAGGTCCAGGAGCTCGCTACTCTGAATAGCCTCTCAGTGGTCCAGGCGCTCGCTACTCTGAAAAGCCTCTAAGCGGTCCAGGCGCTCGCTTGTCTGACTAGCCTCTCAGCGGTCCAGGCGCTCGCTACTCTGACTAGCTTCACAGTGGTCTAGGCGCTCGCTACTCTGACTAGCCTCTCAGTTGTCGAGGCGCTCACTACTCTGACTAGCCTCTCAGTGGTCCAGGCGCTCACTACTCCCGACTAGCCTCTCACGGTCCAGGCGCTCGCTACTCTGAAATCCTCACAGAGGTCCAGGCGCTCGCTACTCTGACTAGCCTCTCAGTTGTCCAGGCGCTCACTACTCTGACTAGCCTCTCAGTGGTCTAGGCGCTCACTACTCTGACTAGCCTCTCAGTGGTCCAGGCGCTCGTTACTCTGACTAGCCTCTTCAATGGTCCAGATGCTCACACGTCTTCTGATTATCCCCCAGTGGTCCAACGCTCACTGCTCGACAGACTCTCATTGGTCAAGGCGCTCGCTCCTCTGACAAACCTTCAGTGGTACATACGCTCGCTACTCTGACTACCTCTCATGGTCAAGGCGCTCGCTTCTCTGACTACCCTCTCAGTGGTCTAGCGCCACTCCTCTGATATCATATCAAGTGTCCAGGCGCTCGCTACTCTCACTAGCCTCTCAGTGGTCAAGGCGCTCGCACTCTGACTAGCCTCTCAGGGTCATGCGCACACTCCTCTGAATAGCCTCTCGTGGTCCAGGGCTCGCTCCTCTGAAAAGCCTCTCAGTGGGAAAGGGCTCGCTCCTCTGGCTGGCGTCTCAGTGGTCCAGGCGCTTGCTCCTCTGACTAGCCTCTCAGTGGTCCAGGCGCTGCAACTCTGACTACCCCCTCATGGTCGAGGCGCTCGCTCTTAGACAACCTCTCAGTGGTCCAGGTGCTCGCTACCTGACTAGCCTCCAAATGGTCCAGGCGCTTGCTCCTCTGACTAGCCTCTCAGTGGTCCAGTCGCTCACTACTCTGACTAGCCTCTCAGTGGTCCAGGCACTCGCTACTCTGACTAGCCTCTCAGTGATCCAGGCACTCGCTACTCTGACTAGCCTCTCAGTGGTCCGGGCGCTCGCTACTCTGACTAGCCTCTCAGCGGTCCAGACGCTCGCTTCTCTGACTAGCCTCTCAAAGGTCCAGGCGTTTGCTACTCTGACTAGCCTCTGAGTGGTCCAGGCACTCGCTACTCTGACTAGCCTCTCAGTGGTCCAAGTGCTCGCTACTCTGACTAGCCTCTCAGTGGTCAAGGCGCTCACTACTCTGACTAGCCTCTCAGTGGTCTAGTTGCTCGCTACTCTGACTAGCCTCTCAGTGGTCCAGGCGCTCGCTACTCTGACTAGCCTCTTAGTGATCCAGGCGCTTCCTACTCTGACTAGCCTCTCAGTGGTCCGGGCGCTCGCTCCTCTCAGTGGTACAAGGGCTCGCTACTTTGACTAGCCTCTCAGTGGTCCAGGCGCTCGCTCCTCTGACTAGCCTCTCAGTTTTCCAGTGTTACAAAAAACGCGATTCTAAAAGCTTAGAGATCTCCAGTGAATACTAGAAAGGAGTGCCCTTCTAGCATCCAGCCTGTTACTGGGTTTTCGTAACAAGTAGTCAGTATCCTTGTCCAATTATCCATTAAAATTTAGTATGGTTCAATAGTGCTTTAGGATTACAACTGGTAGGCTACTAACTAGAGAAATTAAAAATTTAATAAATTTATTAAGTCTATAAGTTGTCTAGAGGTATATTATCAAAGTAAATTAAATCACAGCAATCAAAATAAAATCAATCTCTCGAGTTCAATATTATTGTGCTGAAAGCACATATCACATTTATAATTCTTAAGTACCATCAGGTACATTAACATTTAATTAGATATTACAAATATGTACAAGTATGTGTATGCGTGTAAGTGCTCTTAAGTAGTTAGCTATGTCTCAAGACTCGAATAAGACTTAAACAAGTGACTGACAAAGTCCTCAAATAAACTAACTTCTCGACCGACTGGCAACCCGAACAGTCTGCTTGAACAACAAAGAATGCTAAGCCCAATAGCAATGCAATATCAAGCGACTGCGACACAGAATTAGGAACTGGGAAATAATATAACGACACTAAGTAGGGACCATCAGCAGATCCTCCACAAAAGTTACAAAACTCCCATAATACTGAATCTTTGATCAGCATAGGTAAAACTGTGACTGTGACAATACACAGGAACCAGTACAAAATTAGGTCAGAAGCTATAGCTAAGGACCTGAGATGTTAAGAGTGTCAATGTGACACACAACCTCAGTACGACGTCGAAAATCACTAAGTCTTTACAATGTTCTGTGAACAAAGTTCTACAGAACTAACAAGAATAATGAGACAGACAATCTGTCCAACCAGCAAGCGAGTCTCCAGCAGACTGACAATTTCACGAGAGGTGAAGACACCCCCCCCTCGATCACGTGATAGCTACGTGGACAACTGCCGCTCAGAAGCCGGCAGTATAACGAGCGACAAGCGATAATTACAGTAGTTTGACAATCAAGCCTAACTGAGCACATTTTATATACATCCTAACAACATAAGCTAAATAAGAATATAACAGTCAAATAATAATATAAAGTCATACATTTACGATTTAGCTATTATCGCATATATGAGCAATATAAAATTAAATGAAAAGATAATATACATTATATATACATAATAATCATTGTAACCCATTCAGGGGTTGCAACACCCCCCCCCCAACACGACAGAGGGTCGCACTAGGAGTTGCATGAATGTCTATTACATTATTTCTGGTTACTCATATCAATAAAATATTAATCAGAGTCTCTCTTGTGCCATGCACCTCTACAATTTCACAGCGTCCGTCACTAGGATATGCCCCTAACTAGGGCAGTACACAGTATCGTATTTCTGCATACTCGTGGTTATATACATCAGTGTAGAGACAAGATAGCGCTGACAAGGAGGGCACGTTGAGGCTCGATCATAGTAGAGGAGACTGCATTCCACTCTTTAGTAGTGGTTGTGGAATGCGAGGCAGTATGAACATCTGAGTATGAAACAGCTTAAAGTGTGTAGTGAGGGGGGGGTCTGCGGCAGGACAGTGTTGCGTCACGCAGTACATCACCCGCACCACACTACTCACTCAACACTCAGCTTGTCTCCTCCTCACACAACATTACTGTGAATATATAAATATAATAATTAGACATGACATGAGTATATATAGTTAATATGGGCTGGAGGGATTAAGTTACTTTACTGAATTTGACATAGCAAGTAACAAAAGGTATTTGGGCATAAAATTACGTTAATTTAATGTAACTGATAATTATAAGGACGAGACAGAGCGTCAGCAATTACATTACAATGACCACTTATGTGTTTTATACTAATAGAATAAGGTTGGATTCTGAGGGCCCACCTCATGATCCTAGCATTCTTACTCTTCATAGTGTTTATGTAGGTGAGTGGATTGTGGTCTGAAAAAACGTTAATTTTAAATGGGGAAGTGCCCAAATACACGTCAAAATGTTCCAAGGACACCACAAGAGCTAGAGCCTCTTTCTCAATAGTGGCATAATTTTCTGGTGTCGTTTAAGCTTAGATGAATAGTAACATATAGGATGGAGAATATCAGTGGATGTTGACTGTTGGAGCAGCACAGCACCCACTGCATAGCCACTCGCATCTATATGTAAAAAGAAGGGAAGATTGAAATTAGGACTCTTCAACACAGGAGCAGAGGATAGCAAGCGCTTCAACCTTTTGAACGAGTCTGAACAATCTCTAGTCCAGGTGAACTGAACTTTGCTACTAGTAAGCTCAGTGAGAGGAGCTGCAATCTGAGAAAAGTTTGGACAGAACCTGCGATAATATCCTGCCATACCCAGGAATCTCTGTACTCCTTTCCTATCCTGTGGCAGTGGAAATTCAGAAATTGCACGAACCTTAGCCTCAATAGGAGAAACCTCACCTTGGCCGATACAAAAGCCTAGATAGTGTAATCTTGCTTGACCAAAACTACATTTGGCTAAGTTAACAGTGAAGTTGTAGTGCGCCAGTCTCTCAAACAATGCTCTGAGACGCGTCAAGTGCTGTTCCCACTCGTCACTATACACCACCAAGTCGTCAAGGTAGGCTTCTACTCCTTCTAAGTTGTGGGTCAACTCGTTCATTATACGCTGGAATGAAGAAGCCGCGTTACATAAGCCGAAGGGGGTGACGAGGTAGTTAAACAATCCATCTTGAACAGTAAAAGCAGATATTTCTTGAGCACGTTCAGTAAGCGGGACTTGATAAATAGCCTCGTAAGAGATCTAAAACGGCTGACAAACTGGGCTACTGACACACGGTCAATAAGGTCGTCAATGCGAGGTAGAGGATAACCATCAGCAAGGTGACAGAGTTCACTTTCCTGTAATCATGTGCACATCCTGAAACTACCGTCAGGTTTAGGCACTAAAATACAGGGAGATGCCCATGGACTTTTACTGCGTTCAATAAGTCCGTGAGATAACAGAAAATCAACCTCTTCTCTCAGTGCTTTATGCTTGTGGACTCATCCTATATGGTGATTGCTTAATGGGTGATGCTCCCTGTACATCAACGTCATGTACACCCAGAGTACAACGTTTAGGAACATCACCGAACAATTCAGGGAAATGCAAAATCATGTTTTTAATATCACCAGCTTTATCAATTCCAAGGTTACTAAGAAAATCGTCTAGTGATTGTAGAGTCACTGAATTTTCTAAACGAACCTCTATACCTCTAGAGATGTCAGTAGACTGACGTTTTTTCTTCTCTGTCCTAGAAGAATAGAAGTAGTAGGTAGAGGACTAGCGTAGTATGCCTTAAGCTGGTTAACATGGTACACATGATTAGATTTCTTTTTCCCAGGCGTACGTACCAAATAATTTACGTCGCTAAGCTTTTTTCACTACTTCCAGGGACCATCATACCTGGCTTGTAGAGCATGACCTGGTACTAATTTCCGAGCCATCACCTTATCTCCTGCTTTAAAAGAACGAGAGACAGCACGCTTGTCATAATGTTGCTTCATTCTAGCTTGGGCTGAAACTAGGTTTTTCGAAGCTAGCTCTCTAGCGGCTGTCAAATGTTGCTGCATTAATGAAGGTGAAGTACTCAATGATGGATTTGATTTTCCTGTCCACACGTCTTTCAACACTATAAGAGGACCACGCACTTGGTGTCCGAATATTAGTTCAAACGGACTAAATCCGAGACTTTCTTGCTCACTTTCTCTCATAGCGAAGAGAAGAAATGGTATACCCTCATCCCAGTCTCTAGAAAAATGTTCACAATAAGCTCTCATCATGGACTTCAATGTCTGATGAAATCTCTCTAGAGCACCTTGTGACTGTGGATGATAACTGGTTGAAAGTACAGACTTTATTCCTAGGTGGGATAATGCTTCTCAAAAGATCTTAGAAGTGAAATTAGATCCCTGATCTGATTGTATCTCTCGTGGCAATCCAACCTGGGAGAAAAATTTCATCAGCGCTCTCACAATAGCACGAGCATTAATTTTTCTCATAGGAATAGCTTCGGGATAGCGTGTTGCAGCGTCCATAATAGTAAATAAGTATTGGTTTCCTAGTTTGGTTCTAGGCAAAGGACCAACACAATCAATAATAAGACGTGAGAATGGTTCACCATGCACGGTGATAGGAATGAGAGGCGCAGGTGGAGGTGAGTGCGCTGCCTTGCCTGTCACTTGACACACATGGCAACGTCGCACATGATCAGCTACTGTTTCCTTCATCTTTGGCCAAGTAAAATGTTTTGCCACTTTACCGAGTGTCTTCTTGACACCCAAATGTCCTCCTATGGGACTATTGTGAGCAAAATCAATGGCTTGTTCACGAAATGTAACTGGTAACACTACGGAATGCTTGACTGTGTTGGAAACACTATCAGCTGACAACTTACATGTAGTTTTCTCCATCAGTACACCGTTACTATAATAGTAACAATTATTGAGATCCTTTGCTTCACTCTCAGTAACTGCTATGTCTCTCAGTCTTTCCAGTGACTGATCAACAAACTGATCCTTGATTAAATCATCATGAGTTAGAAATTTAACGTCAGTTGTGTCCCTGACTAGGTTGAATGACCGGGGGGAGTCAGTGTTAATGATCCTTGGCGCAGAGCATCACTAAACAACATACTCAAGCCCAAATCATTGTCATCAACTAACTCAACAGGAGACAAGGATGGTTGTTGAATCTTTGACATAGCTCTAGTAATTGCGCTGAGAGGAAAAAATAGGTTTCTCTCTACAAGCTTCAATGGCATAATTACATCATGGTATATCAATCACAAGTGGTTCTTTACATATACCAGCATGAAGGATATCGTTCCCTATCAACAAGTCCACTGACCTGATGGAAATACACCACTGGATATACCCACTGAAATATAACCAGTATAAAGCTTGTTTCAATATAAACTTTGTGCAGAGGCACTTTTATAACAGCCCCTCATAGGCTTCTAACAATACATCTATCTATGCAATAGGTATCGTCAGTTATGGGCAGTACATCTTCTCTTAATAACGTAAGATAACTGCCAGTGTCTCTGAAACAAATTATCTCAGTTAGATGTGATTCGTCAAATCCTACTTTATCTCTCGAAAAGTAAGGACTCATCGCTGACAATCTTTTCGTCAGATACACTTTCTGACGCTAGTCATCTATCCTGAGTAACATTATCTAAAACAGTATGATCAGAGGCATTGCTAGGCTTTTGGTGTCTTTGTTGCACGGAAGAGGATACGACTTGTGTGGGGGCGCCAGCCGCACGACTGTTTCTCGTATCTCTTTCTAACTTATAGCAATACTCTCTAGTATGTCCTTTCCTGTTACAATAGGTACATTTAACTTTCTTCTTCTCGATACCAGATTTCTGTCTAGCCACAGAAACAGATTCAGGATTGTGAGTTTTCCTGGTAAAGGTACGAGAAGTTACAGTAGCAGGTACATCAGGCCGGCAATGAGCAGCTGATTTAGTTTGCCAACTTCTAGGACAATCTTTAGTTACCTTGTTTCTCTGTGTTTTAGTACGTACAAGTTTGTGAGAAATCTCATAATTGTCTGCTAATGCTGCAGTTTCCAGAATATCTGAGGTAGTATGATCGATCAGATATTCTTGTATGTCAGCAGGCATACAGTTGTTAAACTCTTCGTGTAGTAACAACTGAACAAGACTGTCGTAGTTGTTACACTTAGCAGCTCTAGACCATCTCTCAAATGCAACTTTTTTCTCACGAGCAAACTCTACACAAGTTTGATCTTGTCGTCGTTGTAACGTACGAAATGCTCTTTGATAACTTACAGGTAACAAGTTATACGTCTCTAGAATAGTTTGTTTGACAGCGTCATAACTAATGTACTTGGCAAATGGCAAAGCAGCCGTACAAGTTTGAGCTCTTCCTGTCAAAGCAGTATGAAGCAATGTTGCCCAGTGCTTACGTGGCCAGTTCATAGCACGTGCCTGGTTCTCAAACACATCAAAATATGTGTCTAAGTCACTTTCAAAAAACTTAGGAACCATGGATGCAGCTTTCTGCACATTAAATGTGTCCTGTGATACATCAGTCTGTTGTCTTAACAGACGAACATTTTCTCTTTGGAAATCTTCTTCGTTCAATCTCCTCTGTGCCTCTATTTGTGCAGTCTGCAACATAATGAGGCGTTCAAACCTCTCAAACTGTTCCTGAGAGATAGGACCAGTGGGTAATGGAGGAGTAGGGAAATTACCATGGTCTGGACGGTCCTTAGGTCGGACACTTGGTCCAGCCGTCTCTGGAGTGTCTAGAGCTGGTCTAGTATAAGTAAATACAGGTGTAGTATACACTGTACTAGTATTAGGCTGTGTCATACTACCAGCTACACTCTGTACTATAGTGTCAGTGAGGCGGGAAGGTGTGAGCGAGAACTGAGCTACACTAGGCTCAGCCACTAGGCTCACTTCTGCTCTAGTTGCTCTTTCTTCATCAAATAGAGTCATACTTCCTAATTGTGACACTAGGCTTTTTAAATCTGAATCATAATCAGACATCTCTGTATGAGCAGGAAACAATATATCTTTAATTAATGCTCTGACAGTTTCAGCGGTGTAATTCCTGTTATACGTCACACCGAGATACTTGGCTACTTGCCAACACGTCTGAAGTTTTAATGTACTTAACTCAGACAAAGTCAGAGTATCAATTAACTGTTTCACTTTGGCATACATCACAAAAATAATTGTACTACGAGAGAGTGATTATGGGAAACTATAATCCTAATAGGAATTTTAGTGTTGGTTGTCTTAGAGCTAGAACTCATAAACAGTATTTCCATCTCCTTGGATCAAGAGACTCAGTCAGGTACATACATCCACCTGGTATGTTGTACAAGACTAAACTCAAAGTCTTCAGATTAGGAAAGTACTCAAAGTGTTTGACCATAGAGTTACTAGTATGTCAAACTGGACAATTTCTCCAACACCTTGGATCAAGAGCCTCCCGGACAGGCCCCCATTTGTTACAAAAAACGCGATTCTAAAAGCTTAGAGATCTCCAGTGAATACTAGAAAGGAGTGCCCTTCTAGCATCCAGCCTGTTACTGGGTTTTCGTAACAAGTAGTCAGTATCCTTGTCCAATTATCCATTAAAATTTAGTATGGTTCAATAGTGCTTTAGGATTACAACTGGTAGGCTACTAACTAGAGAAATTAAAAATTTAATAAATTTATTAAGTCTATAAGTTGTCTAGAGGTATATTATCAAAGTAAATTAAATCACAGCAATCAAAATAAAATCAATCTCTCGAGTTCAATATTATTGTGCTGAAAGCACATATCACATTTATAATTCTTAAATACCGTCAGGTACATTAACATTTAATAAGATATTACAAATATGTACAAGTATGTGTATGCGTGTAAGTGCTCTTAAGTAGTTAGCTATGTCTCAAGACTCGAATAAGACTTAAACAAGTGACTGACAAAGTCCTCAAATAAACTAACTTCTCGACCGACTGGCAACCCGAACAGTCTGCTTGAACAACAAAGAATGCTAAGCCCAATAGCAATGCAATATCAAGCGACTGCGACACAGAATTAGGAACTGGGAAATAATATAACGACACTAAGTAGGGACCATCAGCAGATCCTCCACAAAAGTTACAAAACTCCCATAATACTGAATCTTTGTTCAGCATAGGTAAAACTGTGACTGTGACAATACACAGGAACCAGTACAAAATTAGGTCAGAAGCTATAGCTAAGGACCTGAGATGTACAGAGTGTCAATGTGACACACAACCTCAGTACGACGTCGAAAATCACTAAGTCTTTACAATGTTCTGTGAACAAAGTTCTACAGAACTAACAAGAATAATGAGACAGACAATCTGTCCAACCAGCAAGCGAGTCTCCAGCAGACTGACAATTTCACGAGAGGTGAAGACACCCCCCCCTCGATCACGTGATAGCTACGTGGACAACTGCAGCTCAGAAGCCGGCAGTATAACGAGCGACAAGCGATAATTACAGTAGTTTGACAATCAAGCCTAACTGAGCACATTTTATATACATCCTAACAACATAAGCTAAATAACAATATAACAGTCAAATAATAATATAAAGTCATACATTTACGATTTAGCTATTATCGCAAATATAAGCAATATAAAATTAAATGAAAAGATAATATACATTATATATACATAATAATCATTGTAACCCATTCAGGGGTTGCAACATCCAGGCACTCGCTCTTCTGACTAGCCTCTCATTGGTCCAGGCACTCACTCCTCTGACTAGCCTCTCAGTGGTCCATGCGCTCACAACTCTGACTAGCCTCTCAGTGGTCAAGGCGCTCGCTTCTCTGACTAGCCTCTCAGTGGTCCAGGTGCTTGCTCCTCTGACTAGCCTGTCACTGGTCCATGTGCTCGCTCCTCTGACTAGCCTCTCAGTGGTCCAGGCACTCACTACTCTGACTAGCCTCTCAGTGGTGCAGGCGCTCGCTACTCTGACTAGCCTCTCAGTGGGTCCAGACGCTCGCTACTCTGACTAGCCTCTAAGTTGTCCAGGTGCTCGCTACTCTGACTAGCCTCTCAGTGGTTTAGGCGCTCGCTACTCTGACTAGCCTCTCAGTGGTCCAGCCGCTCGCTACTCTGACTAGCCTCTCAGCGGTCCAGGTGCTAGCTCCTATGACTAGCCTCTCAGAGGTCCAGGAGCTCGCTACTCTGACTAGCCTCACAGTGGTCCAAGCGCTCCCTACTCTGTCTAGCCTCTAAGTGGTCCAGGCACTCGCTCCTCTGACTAGCCTCTCAGCGGTCCAGGCACTCGCTACTCTGACTAGCTTCACACTGGTCCAGGCGCTCACTACTCTGACTAGCCTCTCAGTTGTCCAGGCGCTCACTACTCTGACTAGCCTCTCAGTGGTCCAGGCGCTCACTACTCTGACTAGCCTCTCAGTGGTCCAGGTGCTCACTACTCTGACTATCCTCCCAGTGGTCCAGGCGCTCACTACTCTGACTAGCCTCTCAGTGGTACAGGCGCTCACTACTCTTACTAGCCTCTCAGTGGTTCAGGCGCTCGCTACTCTGACTAGACTCTCAGTGGTCCAGGTGCTCGCTCCTCTGACTAGCCTCTCAGTGGTCCAGGAGCTTGCTACTCTGACTAGCCTGTCTATGGTCCAGGCGATCACTACTCTGACTAGCCTCTAAGCGGTCCAGGCACTCGCTCCTCTGACTAGCCTCTCAGCGGTCCAGGCACTCGCTACTCTGACTACTTCACTGGGCTAGGCATCCCTACCACTACCCCCAG
>NW_026466274.1:0-14280 GCF_026875155.1 Cherax quadricarinatus
TGGGAACGTGACGAGAAGTATGTTAGGCCTGAAGACCTGTGGGGAACGTGACGAGAAGTATGTTAGGCCGTAAAGACCTGTGGGGAACGTGACGAGAAGTATGTTAGGCCGTGAAGACCTGTGGGGAACGTGACGAGAAGTATGTTAGGCCGTGAAGACCTGTGGGGAACG
This sequence comes from Cherax quadricarinatus, assembly GCF_026875155.1. Lineage (NCBI taxonomy): Eukaryota > Metazoa > Arthropoda > Malacostraca > Decapoda > Parastacidae > Cherax > Cherax quadricarinatus. The sequence goes on from NW_026466274.1 coordinate 172, forward strand.
TGACGAGAAGTATGTTAGGCCGTGAAGACCTGTGGGGAACGTGACGAGAAGTATGTTAGGCCGTGAAGACCTGTGGGGAACGTGACGAGTGTATGTTAGGCCGTGAAGACCTGTGGGGAACGTGACGAGATGTATGTTAGGCCGTGAAGACCTGTGGGGAACGTGACGAGATGTATGTTAGGCCGTGAAGACCTGTGGGGAACGTGACGAGAAGTATGTTAGGCCGTGAAGACCTGTGGGGAACGTGACGAGATGTATGTTAGGCCGTGAAGATCAGTGAGGAACGTGACGAGAAGTATGTTAGGACGTGAAGATCTGTGGGGAACGAGACGAGAAGTATGTTAGGCCGTGAAGACCTGTGGGGAACGTGACGAGAAGTATGTTAGGCCGTGAAGACCTGTGGGGAACGTGACGAGAAGTATGTTAGGCCGTGAAGACCTGTGGGGAACGTGACGAGAAGTATGTTCTTATGGTCTTCGTTATTACAATATCCTTCACCATCGCATAAATTCAAGCAGCTTTAGTTTTTGCAAGTATTTGTGAATTAAACTGTATCCCGGCCATGACACAGTGTTCACATGACACAGTGTTCACATGACACTAACCCGCATGTCTCATCAAGAACACAGTATTCTTAAGAACATAAGAATATAGGAAATAAGGAACACTGCAACAGGCCCACTGGTCTATGCGAGGCAGCTCCAATTCTCCCCACCGGCTTAAGCCAATGCCCTGACCTAGTGAGGTCAGACACGTCACTTAAGGGAGGAGCACTGCGTCCGACCTAGTAGCTAATCAGGCCCATTTCACACCCACCCACACCCACTCATAAGAACATAAGAAAGAAGGAACACTGCAGCAGGCCCACTGACCCACGCTAAGCAGGTCCAAGTCCTCCCCGCCCCCCGGATTAGCCCAATGACCCACCTTGTCAGGTCACTTCCACTTAAGGAAGGAACACGTTATCAGACCTAGTAGCACAAGCTAGTCAGGTGCAACTCACACCCACCCACACCCACTCATGTATTTATCTAACCTATTTTTAAAACTACACAACGTTTTAGCCTGAATAACTGTACTCCGAAGAAACCAACAGTAGTCCACCATCATAACAGTGTTGTCACTCTGAAGACACCAACAGTAGTCCACCATCATAACAGTGTTGTCACTTGAAGACACCAACAGTAGTCCACCATCATAACAGTGTTGTCACTCTGAAGACACCAACAGTAGTCCACCATCATAACAGTGTTGTCACTCTGAAGACACTAACAGTAGTCCACCATCATAACAGTGTTGTCACTCTGAAGACACCAACAGTAGTCCACCATCATAACAGTGTTGTCACTCTGAAGACACCAACAGTAGTCCACCATCATAACAGTGTTGTCACTCTGAAGAAACCAACAGTAGTCCACCATCATAACAGTGTTGTCACTGAAGAAACCAACAGTAGTCCACCATCATAACAGTGTTGTCACTCTGAAGGCACCAACAGTAGTCCACCATCATAACAGTGTTGTCACTCTGAAGGCACCAACAGTAGTCCACCATCATAACAGTGTTGTCACTCTGAAGACACCAACAGTAGTCCACTATCACAACAGTGTTGTCACTGAGGTAACCAACAGTAGTCCACCATCATAACAGTGTTGTCACTGAAGAAACCAACAGTAGTCCACCATCATAACAGTGTTGTCACTCTGAAGGCACCAACAGTAGTCCACCATCATAACAGTGTTGTCACTCTGAAGACACCAACAGTAGTCCACCATCATAACAGTGTTGTCACTCTGAAGAAACCAACAGTAGTCCACCATCATAACAGTGTTGTCACTCTGAAGAAACCAACAGTAGTCCACCATCATAACAGTGTTGTCACTCTGAAGAAACCAACAGTAGTCCACCATCCTAACAGTGTTGTCACTCTGAAGAAACCAACAGTAGTCCACCATCATAACAGTGTTGTCACTCTGAAGACACCAACAGTAGTCCACCATCATAACAGTGTTGTCACTCTGAAGAAACCAACAGTAGTCCACCATCATAACAGTGTTGTCACTCTGAAGAAACCAACAGTAGTCCACCATCCTAACAGTGTTGTCACTCTGAAGAAACCAACAGTAGTCCACCATCATAACAGTGCTGTCACTCTGAAGACACCAACAGTAGTCCACCATCATAACAGTGTTGTCACTCTGAAGAAACCAACAGTAGTCCACCATCATAACAGTGTTGTCTCCCTGACGAAACCAACGGTAGTCCACCATCATAACAGTGTTGTCTCCCTGACGAAACCAACAGTAGTCCACCATCATAACAGTGTTGTCTCCCTGACGAAACCAACAGTAGTCCACCATCATAACAGTGTTGTCTCCCTGACGAAACCAACAGTAGTCCACCATCATAACAGTGTTGTCTCCCTGACGAAACCAACAGTAGTCCACCATCATAACAGTGTTGTCTCCTGACGAAACCAACAGTAGTCCACCATCATAACAGTGTTGTCTCCCTGACGAAACCAACAGTAGTCCACCATCATAACAGTGTTGTCTCCCTGACGACACCAACAGTAGTCCACCATCATGTTAATACTGAGACTCCCCTGATAGCTTACCTACACTGTACTGATCTCCTGATGAAACTTATTTCCTGCTCGTCACTAACAGCACCAAGACTTGATGGGAAGAAGTCCAGGTGTGAACGAAGACAGTGCATTATCAGGGACATATGTCAACACAGTGCTCTATAAGCTTCTATCATGATTTACTCTAGTTCAGCATAAGTGCCTGCTCTGTGCCTTCCTAGGAAGTTCTGTCTGAGAGTTTGCCATGCAGCTGCCTCCAGTGTAACCAGTGTTGATACTGGGTCGGATAACAGTTCATGTATTTGTAGCCCAACAAATATTACGGCCATAAGTTTTGCGTTAGTTAAAACTCTTCCAATTTTTTCCTTAAAGAAATCCTGCACCTTCACCATCCATAGCTTTTACAAAGTTTGTTTATTAGTTCCAACTTTATATGGAATGCAGGAAGAAATATCTTTTGACAGTGCGCCAGTGACATTTTGACAGTGCGCCATTGACATTTTGACAGTGCGCCAATGACATTTTGACAGTGCACCAGTGACATTTTGACAGTGCACCAGTGACATTTTCTGTATGTTGAATTTTCCTGGAATAGCGTCATTATTTGCAAATGTGCTTTTTGTAACCAAGTTGGAGACCAAGTGTTAATCCTGTCACTTTAAAGTCCTATATATTACACTTGTCGTAGTAGTTTGTTGGTCTGACTAGAATTTCCAAGGACTTGTCGTCCCACAGAATGATCCACTGGCATAGATGGCTGTTTGGCAGGAACGCTGCTTTCAAATTAACCTTATTGAAATCGATGAATATTCTCCATTCATCAAAATGGTGATCATATCTCAGTTCTTTCGTAAGACCATTCACATTAATGCAAAAACACACACCATTCTGTGTTTGATGGTGTGCAGGCAAGCTAGTGTGGAGTGAACGAGAATGATAAATCTTTGTTCCTTTTACTGTGAGAGCCGAGTATCGCTGCCTTCTCCTTTGATAGGTCAACGTCGCAGACAAGGTCATCTAGCTCCTGTAGAGTATATGAGGTTGTTTCAAAACGTCGCACTTCAGTGGTTCATAAAAACCATTTTTATCAGTTTCTTCACTGCTATCACCCTCAGTGTTATAAGCAACAAGTATATCAGTGTCTTCACTATGCTCTTGTTTTTTCTTCGAGAAATCAGCCACATTAACCATGCAGAAATAACAGTCATTCTGGTAATTCCCGGGTTTTTGCCACACCTTTGGGACTGCAAATGACAGTGATGTATGTTTCCCATTCAACCAGTGTGTCAGTCCAGAGGTGCAGGCATGTGTGTGGAGCCAATTATCTTAATCACCTATCTTGATATGCAATAGTCCTTGTATGCAATAATTATCTGTCTCAGTGCTGGTGGAAATGATATTAGGAAGGGTAGGAGAGAAGAGCTGCTAGATAAGTACAGGTCAGCTATAGATTTAATTAAGTCTAAGGGAGGGGTCCCAATTATATGTAGCATCTTGCCTAGAAGGGGAGTGGGCAATGAATGGTTGTCTAGGGCAATTGGCGTAAATTGCTGGCTAGACAGATACTGCAAGAAACTTGCAATCCCATTCATTGACAACTGGAACAACTTTTATGGCAAACATGATATGTATGCAAGGGGTGGGGTACATCTTTCTGGGCAGGGGTGGTAGCTCTTGCAAACTCAGTCGAGAGGGCCATTGCTGAAATGCCTAGGATTTTAAACTGATAGAAGATAGAGGTATAGGTGTGTGTGGGAAACAAGCAGGTTGCAACAATAGGGTTGAAAACAGTAAATGTATAAAAGACATTCATCATGAAGTTATAAATAAAGACAATAGATCAGGTCAGCAAACAAAGGGAGACAGCAGAGGGCAGCAAGGGACTAGCTCCCTTAAGGTCTATTATACTAATAGCAGGAGTATAAGAAATGAGATAGATGAGCTAAAATTAATTGCAAGTGCAGGAAACATAGATATCATTGCTATAACAGAGACCTGTCTCAATCTGAAAGATAGATGCCTTCTGAATGTCACATACAAGGCTATAAATTATTCCACACTGACAGGGTCAACAGGAAGGGTGGTGGAGTAGCGATGTATGTCAGAGACAATTTAAAGTGTTGTGTTAGACAAGATATAAAATTAGAAGCGTCAGCCACTGAATCTGTTTGGATACAGCTTCTCGAGGGCCGAGAAAAACTAATTTTGGGTGTGATTTACAGGGCCCCAAATCTTGATAGGGAGTGCAGTAAACTTCTATGGGATGAAATTCGTAAGGCCTCTACATACGAAAATGTTGTGCTAATGGGAGATTTCAACTATAGACAGATTGACTGGAGCAATTTGACAGGAAATTTAGAATCAAGTGACTTTCTTGATATGATTCAGGATTGTTTTTTAAAGCAGTTTGTAACAGAACCAACTAGGGGAAATAACCTGCTTGACTTGGTTCTTGCCAGCAGGGAAATGCTAATTAATAATCTTGAGGTTAATGATGAGCTCTGGGAAAGTGATCACAAATCACTCATTTTCAATATATCATGGAATTCCCCTAATAATGGCAATCAAGTCTCTTGTCCCTGACTTCCGCTTGGCTGATTTCATAGGACTGAAAAATTACTTGGGTGGGCTGAACTGGAATGACCTGACTATGGGTCAGGTAGGTGGTGATGGTTGCCGATATGACGTTTTCCAGGGCATAGTTCTAGCTGCTCAGACAACTTATTTTCCAAATACGGAAATCAGGTCAAGCATTAATGATCCTAAATTGATGAACAATAGATTAAAACATCTCATTGGTCAAAAGAGAGGCATATATAGGCAAATCAAAAGAGGAGAGGGGCAATTAAGAAATCGATATATTCAGTTAAAGAGAGAAATAAAGAAGGAATTAGAAAAGCAAAAAGAGATTATGAGGTTAAAGTTGCAAGAGAATCGAAGACTAACCCAAAAGGATTTTTTCAGGTATACAGAAGTAATATCAGGGACAAGATAGGCCCACTCAAAAGTTACTCGAGTCAGTTCACAGACAGTGATAAGGAAATGTGTAGAATTTTTAACACATAGTTCCTCTCAGTTTTTACTCAGGAAGATACTAGCGATATTCCAGAAATAATAAATTATGTAGCACAGGGTGATAATAAACTATGCACGATTAGGGTCACAAGTGACATGGTCCTTAGGCAAACTGATAAATTAAAACCTAACAAATCCCCAGGCCCTGATGAACTGTATGCAAGGGTTCTAAAGGAATGTAAAGAGGAGCTTAGGAAACCTCTGGCTAATCTTTTCAATATATCACTACAGACTGGCATAGCGCCAGATAAGTTGAAAATGGCAAATGTGATACCTATTTTCAAAGCAGGTGACAGGTCCTTAGCTTCGAACTACAGACCGATAAGCCTAACCTCCATAGTGGGAAAATTTATGGAATCAATAATTGCCGAGGCAGTTCGTAGCCACCTTGAAAAGCACAAATTAATCAATGAATCTCAGCATGGTTTTACAAAGGGGCGTTCCTGCCTTACGAATTTATTAACTTTTTTCTCTAAGGCATTTGAGTAGGTAGATCATGGTAATGAATATGATATTGTGTATATGGACTTCAGTAAGGCTTTTGACAGGGTCCCACATCAGAGACTATTGAGGAAAATTAAGGCACATGGAATAGGAGGAGAAATGTTTTCCTGGATAGAGGCATAGTTGACAAATAGGCAGTAGAGTGTTTGCATATTATTATTATTATAATCAAAAAGAAGCGCTAAGCCACAAGGGCTATACAGCGCTGCAGGGTAGGGAAGGAAGCGAGGGTATTGGATGGCAGAAGGGAGGAGGGATGATCAGCAGGTTACAGAAAACAGCGGGGCAGGGGATAGTACGGGGGTAGAGGGTAGCAAGAGATTGAAGTAGAAAGGGCTGAAGGTATCAGAATTTGTGAAGTAAGTCAGTTGTCAAAAAGTCAATGAGAGAGTCTGGATGAGAGGTGGGTCCATCAGCGAGAAGGGAAGGTAAAGAGAGAGCAGCGGAGCGAAGACGACGACAGAGGTAAATTCTGCGTGCTCGTTGATAAAGTGGGCAGTCCAACAGAATGTGGCTGACTGAAAATGGAGCTTGGCAATTCTCACAGAGAGGAGCAAGACGCCTCTCCATGAGATATCCATGAGTAAGACGAGTATGGCCAATGCGAAGACGGGAGAGAGTAGTCTCCCATCCTCGACACTGGTGATAAGAAGACGGCCAGTAACCTATACTCGGTTTAATAGATTGAAGTTTGTTGCCGAGCATAGTAGACCAACGTTGTTGCCAGCGGGTGTGAAGGTGGGAAGATATTGCAGCAAAATAGTCCGTAAATGGAATACCTCTATAAGAAACTGGTAGGTCATGTACTGCTGACCGCAGAGCAGTGTCTGCCTGTTCATTGTCCTGTACGTCAACATGACCAGGGACCCAACAAAAAACAATATCTTTATGCTTGGTAAAGATGCGGCATAGCCAAAGTTGGATACGGAGGACTAAGGGGTGAGGTGTATCAAATTTTTGTATAGCCTGTAAAGCACTAAGGGTGTCTGAGACAACCACAAATGATGACACAGGCATAGATGCAATACGGATAAGTGCTGTAAGGATGGCATATAATTCAGCAGTAAAAATACTAGCCGAAGATAGTAAATGTCCTTGTACGACACTGTCCGGAAACACTGCTGCGAATCCTACGCCGTCAGAAGACTTAGAGCCATCTGTGTACACAGCAATGGCATGAGAATGAGAGTGAAAGTGGTCAAGAAAAAGAGAGCGGGAAGCGACCGTAGACAGTTGGGTTTTCGAGCAAGGGAGGGAGAAAGAACAGACTCGAACAGCTGGAACTTCCCAGGGGGGTAGGGAAAAGTGAGATGCTACATGTACATAGAAAGGTGGTAGTTGAAGAGAAGACAAGAGCGAATGAAGGCGAAGAGAGAAGGGACGGAGTAAACAGGGGCGGCGAACAAATAAAGAATGTCTACTAATATCAGTGACCATTCTATAAATGGAAGGATTGCTGAGATCATGAGAGCGTACATAGTAGCGCAGGCAATGGGCATCACGGCGATCGGATAAGGATGGAACGTTCGCTTCTGCATAGAGGCTCTCGACAGGGGAAGAGCGAAAAGCATCAAGGCATAAACGTAATCCTTGGTGATGAATGGGGTTAAGGCTAGAGAGAGTAGTAGGAGATGCTGCTGAATAGATCTGGTCACCATAATCAAGTTTCGATAAAATAAGGGTGGAATGTAGACGAAGGAGGGTTCGACGATCAGCTCCCCATGAAAGATGAGCAAGGGTTTTAAGAAGGTTCAGCCGGCTGTGACAAGTTGCCTTCAGAGAGGTAATGTGAGGTTTCCAGGATAACCTACGATCAAAGAGGAGGCCCAGAAACTTGACTGTATCACGTTCAGGGATACGGGAGCCATAGAGGTACAAAGGATGATCGGAGATGACAGAGCGTCTAGTGAAAGTAATTTGGTGGGTTTTAGTGCTGGAAAATTTAAACCCACGTGTGGTGGCCAATTGGAAACACGGTCGACTGCATGTTGGAGAGAAACTGTAATGAGGTGACAGTCAGCGCCTGCACAGGCAATAGCGAAGTCATCAACATAGAGTGATGACCAAATATTTGATGGAAGACTAGAGGCCAAATCATTAATAGCAAGGAGAAAAAGTGTTGTGCTCAGAACACATCCCTGGGGGACACCTTCAGCTTGGATAAAGTCCGGGAGAGCACATTATTAACCCGAACACGGAAATGCCTGTCAGTTAAAAAGTTCTTAAGGAAGGATGGTAGATTGCCTCGAAGGCCTAAGGAGCGGGCTTGGGTTAAAATATTATACCTCCAAGTCGTGTCATATGCCTTCTCAAGGTCAAAAAATAGGCAATAACTGAGTGGTTATTCGCAAAGGCTTTACGAACATACGTATCCAAGCGTAGAAAGGGGGTCTATGGGTAGAACTTCCCTTACGAAAGCCAATTGACGAGGGGAGAGACTGTTGTGTGTCTCTAAATACCACAGTAAACGTCAAATTTACTAGGCGTTCCATTACTTTGCAAACTGCACTGGTAAAGCAATGGGACGATAGTGGGGGGTTTCATGTCTCGTAGTGCCTGATTTGCGGAAAGGGAGAACAATGGCGGATTTCCACAGCTGTGGAAAAACTCCTTGTGACCAAAAAAGATTGTAAAGGCGTAATAGGACTGCAAGGGCGGGACTGATGTAAATGTTTAGCATACGAATATGAAGTCGTCGGGCCCAGCTGCCGATGATCGACAAGCTGAGAGTGTTGCCTCCAGTTCTTGAAGTGTAAAAGGCACTTTAAATACTTTTCTTCTCTGAGAGAAGAAAAGTCCAAGGGTGCTAACTCTCTGGCAGACTTTGAGGAAAGAAATGAGGGGCATAGATGGAGTCCCTGAGAAGTACGGACCAGATGATTGCCAATTTCATTGGCAACATCTAGGGTTTGCTAAAATCAACACCGGCAACCCGCAAACAGGAGCCGTTTCAGGAAAAATATTTACCACTCAGTTTTTGTACTTTTTTCCAGACTGCACTCCATAGAGGAAGCAGAGGTGATGGTGGAACATAACTCGCCAGCAAGTGCGTTTTTGCATCACGGATGACACGGCGAGCGATCGCATGCTTCTGTTTAAAATCAAGGAGTCTCTCTGTGGTTCTATTGTACCGATACCTGCCCCATGCAGCGCGTTTCAAACGTACTGCACGAGCACAAGCAGGAGACCACAAGGCACGCATTTTTGAGAATGCCTGCCCGAAGTTTGGGGTATAGAATGAGAAGCTGCGGGGAAAACGGAGGACGAGAAGAGGTGTAAAAGCTCATCGATGGAGGACGAAAAGGGAAACCCCTTTAAAAAACAGTTAGGTGTGAGTAAAGGTTCCAATTTGCCCGATCAAATTGCCAGCGTGGGGTGCGAAGAGGTGGCAAATATGAAGGGGGAAATAAGAATGATTGGGAAATGATCGCTGTCATGTAAGTCCGGGAGAACAGACCAAGTGAAGTCTAATGCGGCGGAGGAAGAGCAGACTGAGAGATCGATGCAAGAGAGAGTATGATCCGAGGATCAAAATGGGTGCAGTACCTTATTTAAAACATGGAGGGGGTGGGTGGTAAGAAAAGCCTCTAACTGAATTCCACGGAATCACAGTGAGATCCCCCCCAGAGAAATAGTGGCATTAAAATCACAAGTAACAGAATCGTGGCGGTAATGACGAAACAAGAAAGGCAATATCCGGAATAGATAATGCCCGAGAAGGGAAGATATAAAGAACAGAGCGTATACCACCTATGTAAGTGGATACGGGATGCTGTGTAATGCAGCGAAGTATGAACAAATAGCTGATGGTATGGAATATCAGTGCGTAGAAGAAGGGCACTTTCATTAAAGTCCCATCAGGAAAAGGATCTGAAAAATACAATAAATTAACCATGAGATGGAGAAATAACAGCAGAGTGTAATTTTGGTTCCTGTAAGCAAACACCAACAGGGCAACTGGAGAGTAACATCTGAAGCTCACCCCGATTACCCCTGAGCCGCGTATATTCCACTGTAAATAGGCCATGATTGGCAATGATAAAGATACTTGAAATCCGCAGGTAAAGGGTTCCTACGGACTAGAGGGGTTAGAAACCCACATGCGGAGGCAGTGGAAAACGTTCAAGCAGCGAAGGAACGGTTCGCTGTGAAGAAAGGAGTTGCGCAGATGGAGCAGAGGAGAGAAAAGCGGAAGGATGGATCAGTGTCCATTGATGGTTTGGTCTCTGCAATATATTCAGAGATTGCTTCAAGTGTTTCGGAATTCAGAGACGTCGTATGGGAGACATATTGGAAATGGTAGGGAGGATAGTAAAGATTGGAACTGTATTGGACTGTACCAAGTAGGGGGGGCGAAAGGTGGAGGGAACTGGAGAAGCATGCAGGGGACGAAGAGGCAGAAACCTGGGAGGTGCAGAAGAGGAAGAAACTTGGGAGGGAAACAGGGAGGAAGATACAGTACGAGGAGGAGGGTGAACCCTACACTTGAAAACTGAGGCCAGTGAGAGGGGGAGAACCATGGACAGAGACAGGAGGGTAAAATGAGGAGGTGGAAGATGGGTAGGAGGTGTTAACGGACCTTTTTTTGACTTTTGAGATAGAGGGACGATTGGGAGGAGGTGTCGTACGAGGTCTCGTCGATACTGAGGCTTGTGAGAGAGAACACGAAGAAGCGAGATCAGACTGAGGCGTTGAAGTAGGACGTCTGAGCCGAGACAGCAAAAGGATTAGATACAGGAGTGACTATGGGAGAGGTAACCACAGAGGTGGGTGTAGAAGATGGGATACCAGAGGTGGGGGGGGCGTTTTGAAACACGGGATTAAGAAACACGGGAGTCCCCTTGAGGCGGAGATGAGAAACTGCCAATGGCATAAGGGAGACCTTCTGTCTCTTCGAGGTAACGGATTTCCCGCTCGTTAGACTTGACAACGCGAGAGTACGAAGGTGAGCCTCATGACAGTTAAGGCAAGAGGGAGATCGATTGCAAGACGTATTAGAATGGTCATCGGCACCACAGACTGGGCATTCAGCGATAGATCTGCAATATTTCACTGGATGGCCAAATCGCCAGCAATTTCTACACTGTTGTGGTGTAGGGATCACCTTTCGAACTTGTAACCGATGTCCTGCTATATAAACTGAGGATGGGAGTTCTCGGCTGTCAAAGTTAAACGATCCACATTGCTAGGGTATCGTCTCCGCCCGCGGCAGAAGAACGAAGTGTCTACCTTGAGGATTGGGAGATCTTGGAGTTCCAGCTGTTCAAGAATGTCAGTGCCACATGTCTGGAAATTTTGTTGAACTATGGTATGGGGCAGAATGACGGTACCACTACAAGAATTGAGGGAATGATGTTTTTCAAGAGTGACAGGAACAGTATCGATATGGGAAAGACGAGAGAGCTCATGAGCCTGGGTAGCATTCTGTACAGTGATGATGCACGTACCGCTCTTAAGAGCATGAAAAGAAATATCTTTACCAACATGGCGTAGGAGTGCCTTGCCAATACTGTGGTCAGAAAGATAGGCAGTAGAGGAAGTCGGTCGTAAAGTGAAGAATTTAGTCCATTGTTCAGTCTGAAACTGAGCGTGGAAAGGTAGTGAAGGACGTGTCGATCGTTTCTGAGAAGAACGAGAAGGTGGAGAAGTATCATCAGCAGGTAATTGTCATTGGCGTTTAGGCGTGGGACCAGAGTTGGTCCGACGTGGAATGGGTCGGCGATTTGAAAATTGCCCGCACCGTAGAGGGGAGGCCAGAAGCATAGTCAGAGGAGAGCGAAGGTCCGATAAATCGAAAGAGTCAGTTGAGGCCTCAGTACCTGAAGCGGGTGAGAAAACAGCACTGGCAAGAGGTACAGAGGCATGAGGAGTGTCTGAAAGGTGGTCCAAAGACGAGGCGGGTCAGAACGGGGTGCGGTATCAAAGAAGGGTCCCGGGGGTAGTAGGTTCATGGACTAGGGCTGCCATGGTTAGGTTACTTCTTTCTTTTTGTTTTTAAGAAAAAAAAAGAAAGAAGAAAATAAAAAAATAAAAAAAGAATAAAAAATGGGGGGACCGGGGAGGGATAGTTCCTAGGAGGAATGAAAGGGCCAGAAATCTCCCTCCGCGCCCAAGAGGACCTCAGCACGGCAAGTAGCGCAGATGCAGCATGGAACCCGTGCCATACCCTACCCATCATGCTAGTAAACTAACAATCCGGGATAGCAACCTCACATCTGCCGAGCTACCTCGGAGACAAAAGAGAGGGCGGCCGGATATCTACCACAAAGCATACCTCCTTCGGCCACCACCCCCGGAATCCGAAAGGTGGCTTCCAGAGATACACCCGTCGCCCGAAAGACACCCAAAGCTACTCCGGGATACCGGAGAGGGATCGGGACATCCCCAGGCGATCCAGATTCCACGGCAAACTACGCCACCGCCAAGAACTTCAACGGAATGGGATGGACCCCGGTATCCTTTCCCCTACCTAGGAACTAGCGCGCCTGTGGGAGAAATCCCAAAGGCCAAAAAGAGGAAGGGCAAAAGGGAGGGGTGGGGAGGAGGAGGAGGAAAGGAAAAAGGAGAGGATGGGGAGGATGGGATAGGGGAGGGGAGATTGGGGGGTAATTAGGTTCGGTCTGAGGAAGAAGACCGACAGGTCTAATTCCTCAGACCAAGAGCCTCTTCACCACGCCAAGGAGCCCCCCTTGAAGAGGAGTGTTTGCATAAATGGGGAGAAATCAGAGTGGGGAAGCGTCACGAGCAGTGTTCCATAGGAGTCAGTGTTGGGCCCCTTGTTGTTCACAATCTACATAAACTACATTGATGAGGGCATAAAGAGCGACATCAGCAAGTTTGCCGATGAAACCAAAATAGGCCGTCGAATTCATTCTGACGAGGACATTAGAGCACTACAGGAAGATTTGAATTGATGCAGTGGACGGAGAAGTGGCAGATGCAGTTTAATATAGACAAATGCAAAGTTCTAAATGTTGGACAGGAAAATAACCATGCCACATATAAACTAAATAATGTCGATCTTAATATTACGGATTGCGAAAAAGATTTAGGAGTCCTGGTTAGCAGTAATCTGAAACCAAGACAGCAGTGCATTAGTGTTCGCAATAAAGCTAACAGAATTCTTGGCTTCATATCAAGAAGCATAAATAATAGGAGTCCTCAGGTTGTTCTTCAACTCTATATATCCTTGGTTAGACCTCATTTAGATTATGCTGCACAGTTTTGATCACCATATTATAGAATGAATATAAATGCTCTGGAAAACATACAAAGGAGGATAACAAAGTTGATCCCATGTATCAGAAAACTTCCCTATGAGGATAGACTGAGGGCCCTGAATCTGCACTCTCTAGAAAGGCGTAGAATTAGGGGGGATATGATTGAGGTGTATAAATGGAAGACAGGAATAAGTAAAGGGATGTAAATAACGTGCTGAAAATATCTAGCCTAGACAGGACTCGTAGCAATGGTTTTAAGTTGGAAAAATTCAGATTCAGGAAGGATATAGGAAAGTACTGGCTTGGTAATAGAGTTGAGGCTAAAACGTTGTGTAGTTTTAAAAATAGGTTAGATAAATACATGAGTGGGTGTGGGTGGGTGTGAGATGGACCTGAATAGCTTGTGTTACTAGGTCAGTTGTCGTGCTCCTTCCTTAAATGAATGTGACCTGCTCTGACTAGGTTGGGGCATTGGCTTAAGCCTTTAGGAGACTTGGACCTGCCTCGCATGGGCCAGTAGGCCTGCTGCAGTGTTCCTTCTTTCTTATGTTCTTATGCTCTTAATGTTTATTCGTGGTGTATACTGCCATACACACAGCAAAATTTGTCTGTACGGCTCAGGCATCCTCGTCTGCTTGCATTAATCTGAAATGCTGACTATAACAGAGCAAAATAAATTGAGTGTAACTATGGATACATGGGAGGGGCAGAGAAATGCAATTT
>NW_026466275.1:0-35624 GCF_026875155.1 Cherax quadricarinatus
ATATATATATATGTATATATATATATATATATATATTATATATATATATATATATTATATATATATTTATATTATTATATATATATATATTTATAAGTCGTGCCGAATATGTAAAAAATGGTCAATTAGCAAGAAAAAATAGTCTTTTCTAAATTTTCTCTTGTACGTTTAAAAGATATATTTTTTTCATTTAATGTTAATGTAAAAAATTTGTAAGTTTGCCATCCAAAGAATCTTAGTTGAAAACTTACTTAACCTTATTATAAACTAGAACAATTTATTTTAGGCCTAACCCAGCTATATATATTTTAAGTTTGTTTATAATAATTTAATAATAAAGAAACACAGTGAAATATATTTTTTTCGTTAGGTTCAGAATGATTGTGGAGAAAGTATTGCCTACACAATTTTCGCTCTTGTCCTATATGGCAAGATGAGCATTGCTTTTTAAGCCAAGATCGTCAAGTTATGCCTATTGGCACGACATATATATATATTTATATATATATATATATATTGATATATATAATTATATAATATTTATATATATATATATATATATATTATATTTTATATATAATATATATATATATATATATGAGAGAGGGTGAGAGAGAGAGAGAGATCTTAAAATTCAAATACTTCTACTTGGGTCATATAAACAGGATTACAATCAACAACAATGATGACTATAAATGATGCCGAGGGAACAAGTTACATCAGACAATGTTCTCGAAGATATATACTAAGTGTGTTCAACATTATAGGTAATGAATAATTAATTTATATCATTTTTATGTTTGTGAATTATTTTTTTTAAATTCTATACATACATGCAGTTGCCCATACTGTAGAAAAAAAATGAGACAGTGTATAATACATTATAGAAGAAATACAACATGGTCTATTAATTTAAAAGCAAGAAAGATGAGGGTAAACCACAAAACAAAGTAATGTATTGCATGTTCAAGAAGACGAACATTAACTTAATGGACTTGTTGAATCTAAATTTTTACAATCAGTCAGTAAGAGTTCCAGTTGTTTAGCAATTCAGTCTACTGAAAAGAACAGCTTACAGAAAAACACCATGAATAACTTGTACCTCTTGGTACACACACACACACACACACACACACACACACGAAATGTAGTCCCAATTTTTAAAAAGGGAGACAGACATGAGGCACTAAACTACAGACCTGTATCACTAACGTGTATAGTATGCAAGGTCATGGAGAAGATCATCAGGAGGAGAGTGGTGGGGCACCTGGAAAGAAACAAGTGTATAATTGACAACCAGCATGGTTTCAAGGAAGGAAAATCCTGTGTCACAAACCTATTAGAGTTTTATGACAAGGTGACAGAAGTAAGACAAGAGAGAGAGGGGTGGATCGACTGCATTTTTTTGGACTGCAAGAAGGCCTTCGACACAGTTCCTCACAAGAGGTTACTGCAAAAGCTAGAGGATCAGGCACACATAACAGGAAAGGCACTGCAATGGATAAGAGAATACCTTACAGGGAGGCAACAACGAGTCATGGTACGTGACGAGGTGTCAAAGTGGGCGTCTGTGACAAGCGGGGTCCACAGGGGTCAGTCCTTGGACCTGTGCTGTTCTTGGTATATGTGAATGACATAACGGAAGGGATAGACTCAGAAGTGTCCTTGTTTACGGACGATGTGAAGTTAATGAGAAGAATCAAATCGGATGAGGATCAGGCAGGACTACAAAGAGACCTGGACAGGCTACAAGCCTGGTCCAGCAACTGGCTCCTTGAGTTTAACCCCGCCAAATGCAAAGTCATGAAGATTGGGGAGGGCAAAGAAGACCGCAGACACAATATAGTTTAGATGGCCAAAGTCTGCAAACCTCACTCAAGGAAAAAGATCTGGGGGTGAGTATAACACCGAGCATATCTCCTGAGGCGCACATCAATCAGATAACTGCTGCAGCATACGGGCGCCTGGCAAGCCTACGGATAGCGTTCCGATACCTCAGTAAGGAGTCGTTCAAGACTCTGTATACCATTTACGTCAGGCCCATACTGGAGTATGCAGCACCAGTTTGGACATCCACCCTAGACAAGCACGTCAAGAAATTAGGAGAAAGTTGCAAAGGTTTGCCAACAAGGACTAGTCCCAAGAGTTACGGGGAATGTCCTACGAAGAAAGGTTGATGGGAAATTGGCACCCTGACGGCACTGCGAGGCCAGGAGGGTTCAGGGGAGGAGGACATGATAACGACATTACAAAATACTGCGCGGAATAGACCAAGGTGGACAAAGAAGGATGTTCCAGAGATGGGACACAGACACAGAGGTCACAATTGGAAGTTGAAAGACTAAGATGAATCAAAAAGGGGATGTTAGGAAGTTTTTCTTCAGTCATAGACGTAGTTCTTTCAAGCCGTGGAATACGCTAGAAAGTGAAGTAGTGGAGGCGGGAACATTACATAGTTTTAAGGCGGAGGTATGGATTAATGCTCATGGAGCAGGGAAGGAGAGAGGACCTGGTAGCAATCATGCAAAAGGAGGGGCCAGGAGCTATGACTCGACCACTGCAACCACAAATAGGTGGAGTACACACACACACACACACACACACACACACACACACCCGCTCCATACATAGCTTTAAGAAGAGGTCTGTTAAAGCTCCCGGAAAGTAGGAAGAGGTGTCGGGATTGTCAGGGCCGCGTCGAAGAGGTGGGGCAGGAGTTGTGGACTCAACTCTGCAACCACAACTAGGTGAGTACAACTAGGTGAGTACACACACACACACACACATCCACACAAGGAAAAACCCCCAGGTAGACAAAGAGGATGTTGCAGAGATAGGACACAGAAACAAGGGGTCAAAATTGGAAAATGAAAACTCAGATGAATCAAAGGGATGTTAGGAAGTATTTCTTCAGCCACAGACTTGTTAGGAAGTGGAATAGTCTGGCAGGAATCATGCATAGTTTTAAAACGAGGTATGATAAAGCTCATGGAGAAGGGTGTGGGAAGACCCAGTAGCGGTGAGTGAGGAGGCGGGGCCAGGAGCTGAGTATCGACCCCTGCAACAACAAATAGGTAAGTACAAATAGGTGAGTACAGTTATCACTCGACCCCTGAAATCACAATTAGGTGAGTACGTACGCACACACACACACACACACACACACACAACACACACAACACACACACACACACACACACACTCTCACACACACACACACACACACTCTCACACACACACACACACACACACACACACACACACACACACACACACACACACACACTACCTGAGAAATGGAAGACAGCTAATGTAGTCCCCATATTTAAGAAAGGAAACAGAAACGAGGCACTAAACTACAGACCTGTGTCTCTGACATGTATTGTGTGCAAAGTCATGGAGAAGATTATCAGGAGGAGAGTGGTCGAACACCTGGAAAGGAACAAGATCATAAATGAAAACCAGCATGGGTTCATGGAAGGCAATCTTGTTATCACAAACCTCCTGGAGTTTTATGACAAGGTAAAAACAGAAGTAAGGGGACACGAGAGAGAGTGGTGGGTTAGATTGCGTTTTCCTGATGCAGGAGGCCCTTTGACACAGTTCCCCACTAGAGGTTAGTGCAGAAGTGGAGGATCAGGCTGGCATGTAAAAGGAGATGGGCACTGCAATGGATAAGGGTATACTGAACAGGGAGGCAGCAAACGAGTTCATGGTACGTGAAGAGGTATCACCAGTGGGCGCCTGTTACGAGCGGGGGTCCACAGGGGTCAGTTCTAGGACAGTGCTATTTTGGATATATGGTGAACGACATGATGAAGGATTAACTCTGAAGTGTCATGTTGCAGATGACGTGAAGTTGATGAGAAGAATTAAATCGGACGAGGATGAGGCAGGACCTGCAATGAGACCTAGGACAGGCTGGAACATGTGGTACCAGTAACTGGCTTCTCGATTTCAATCCAGCCAAATGCAAAGTCAGAAGGATTGGGAGGGCAAGAAGACCGCCAGACCAGAGTATAGGCTAGGTGGACAAAGACTACAGACTCACTCAAGGGAGAAAGACCTAGGGTGTGACCATTAAAACCCCCCCCCCCAAAAACGAGCCACTTCACCGGAAGGCAACAGCAACCAAATAACCTGCCTGCAGCCATACGAGGCCGCTGGCAAACCTGAGAATAGCGTTCCGATACCTTAAAAGGTATCGTTCAAGACACCTGTATATGGTGTATGTTAGGCCCATACTGGGTATGCAGCACCAGTCTGGAAACCCACCTGGTCAAGCACGTCAGAAGTTAGAGAAAGTACATGTTTGCAACAAGGCTGACCAGAGCACAAGGGATGTCGTACATTGGAAATGTTAAGGGAAAATCGGGACTGACGATCTGGAGGGCAGAAGGGTCAGGGGAGACATGATAACGCATACAAAGATACTGCGGGGAATAGACATTGTGGACAGAGGGACAGGATGTTCCAGAGAGGGGACACAGGGACAAGGGGCGGTCACAACTGGAAGCTGAAGACTCAGACGAGTCTCAGGGATGTAGGAAGTATTTCTTTCAGTCATTAGAGTTGTCAGCAAGTGGAATAGCTAGCAAGTGAAGTAGTGGATGGCAGACCCCATACATAATTTTAAGAAGAGGTAGGACAAAGTCAGCGAAAGCAGAGATAGACAGGACTCAGTAGCGATCAGTGAGATGGCGGGCCCAGAGCTAAGTCTCGACCCCTGCAAACTACAATTAGGTGAGTACTATTATGTGAGTACACAAAAGGTAAATTCCTGTGTCACAAAGTCCTGGAGTTTAGTTTTTGACATGCAAAGGACGTTAACACCGAGATGAGGATGACGAGAGAGAGGGGGTGGTTGACTTGGACTGCCATTTTATTGGACTGCAAGAAGGCACCTTCGACACAAAGTTTCTCACAAGAGAATTTGTGCAGAAGCTAGAGGATTGGTTAGGTAGAGGATCAGGGCCGCGTATAACAGGAAGGGCACTGCCTGGATCGAGATACCTGCCAGGGAGGCAACGACGATGTCATGGTACGTGATTGATGTTGAGTTATCAATAATGGGCCGCCTGTGACGAAGCGGGCGGTCCCACAGGGGTCAGTCCTAGGACCAGCCAGTGCTGTTTTTGGTATATGTGTATTGACATCGACGGAGGGAATAGACTCAGAAGTGTCCCTGTTCGCTGATGAGGGTTGAAGTTAATGTGGAGAAGCAATTTTAAATGAGATGAGGACTAAGGCAGATCCAAAAGGGACCTGGTCAGGCATTGAACAGTGGTCAGCAATGGGCCTGCTACTTGAATTTAACCCGCCTATTTTGCCAAAGTCATGAAGATCGGGGAAGGGCCAAAGAAGACGCAGACAGAGTATAGGATAGTGGCCAGGACTGCAAAACCTCACTCAAGGAGAAAGATCTTGGGTGAGTATAATACCGAGCACGTCCTCTTCCGGGAGCCACACATTCAACCAGATAACTGCTGCCACATATGGGCGCCTGGGGGGGGCAAATCTAAGAACAGCGGCGTTCCCGTACGATGCCTCAGTAAGGAATCGTTCAGGACATTTTACACCTTGTACATTAGGCCCATACTGGAGTATGCGGACCAGTTTTGGAACTCACACTGGTCATGCACGTCAAGAAAATAGAGGAAAGTTGCAAAGGTTGTTTGCAACAAGGCTATAGTTCCAGAGATAAGGGTAATGTCCTACAGAAGAAAAGGTTAAGGGAAACAGGCTGACGACATTGGTAGGGACAGGATAAGGTTAGGGGAGAAATGATAACGACATAGAAAAATATTGCGGTGAGGAATAGATAAGGTGGACCAGAGACAGGAATGTTCCAGAGATGGGACACAGAACAAGGGGTTCACAATTTGGAAATTGAAGATTCTGATGAGTCAACAGTTGTTCAGTATGGAAAGTGGGTAGTTGAGGCAGGAAACATACATAGCTTAAGAGAGGTATGACAAAAGCTCATGGAGCAGGGGAGAGAGAGAGAGAGAGGACCTAGTAGCGATCAGTTGAAGAGGCGGGGCCAAGAAGTGGCGCCTTCGTCCCCTGCACACACAAAAATAAATTGGTGAGTAACACACACACACCACACTGAGAGGAGTGGATGAGTGGACAAGACAGGATGTTCCAGAGATGGGACACCAGCAGCAAGAGGGACACAGTTTGAAGTTGAAGAAGACACTGTACATCACAGGGGATGTTAGGAAGTATTTCTTCAGCCCAGAGTAGGCAGGAAAGTGGAATAGTTTGGGAAGTGGATGTAGTGGAAGCCCCCCCCCCCCCCCCCCCGTAGGATCCATACATAGCTTTAAGACGAGGTATGATAAAGCTCACGTTTCAGGGAGAGTTGACCTAGTAGGACCAGTGAAAGGAGGCGGAGCTAGGAGCTAGGACCCAACCTCTGCAATATAAACTAGGTGAGCACACACCAAACACACACACACACACACACACACAACACACCACACACACACCACACACAGTTGAAGCATTCAGATGAGTCAAAGGGATGTTTAGGAAGTTTTTTGCAGTCACCGATTCTGTCAGGAAGTGGAATGTAGTCTGGATAAGTGAGGTGAGTGGGGGGCAGGAACCGTACATAGTTTTAAGCACGAGGTTATGATAAGCTCATGGAGCAGGGAGAGAGAGGGCCTAGTAGCGGTCAGTGAAGAGGCGGGGCCAGGAAACCGAAGTCTCGACCCTGCAAACTCAAATTAGAAGTGAGTACCAAATAGGGTGAATACACCACGCACACACACACAACACACACACACACACACACACACACACAGCTGTCACTCGACCCTTGAAATCAAATAGTGTGTGCGCCGCACAACTTACCACACACTCAACCCCTGGCAACCTAAACTAGGTGATTACACCGCACAACACACACACACACAACACACACACACACCACACACACACACACACACACACTCACACAGCTGTCAACTCGACCCTTATAATCACAATTAGGTGAGTACACAACACACACACACACACATCCAACTCAAGATACACAGTATATTGATAAACTCATGGAAACAGGGAGAGGAGGGAGAGTGAACTTAGGAGTGACCAGCGAAGAGGTGGGGCCGCCAGCAGGTTGTTCTGTGAATCGACCCCTGCTATCACAAATTTTTGGGGTTTTTGAGGTAAACCACATACCAAACACACGTTTATTGTGTATATACAAACTACATTCATAGAGATTAGTGCAAAAAGCTACAGGATCAGGCACACATAACAGGAAGGGCATGCAATGGATCAGAGAAAACCTGACGGGGGGCACAACGTGACGACAGACTATACCATCGGTGTCAGAGTGGCGCCTGTGACAAGCCGGGTCTTAGGGACCAGTACTTGTTTTTTGGCATATGGGAATGACATGACGAAAAGGGGATGACTCAGAAGTGTCCCTGTTCGCAGGGAATAGATGGGAAGGAGTAGTTGCATTGCTCATCAAAAACCGTGGAGTTTTGAAAGAAAAAAATGGGAGGAACTGGGCAGTGAGAAAGCAGATGACTACATAGGAACACTTCAGACTGGAGGTTACAAGAGAGAAAAGACATTAAATCTAATGATGGAACACGTGAGCACAATATGCGGGAGGCAAAGCTGAAGTTTGTACTGAGGGGTAAAGAAGCATGTGAAAACCTAGAGTGAGCCTATGGTTTTCCGGGAGGTGCAGAGAGGCCAAAGCAATATTGTGCTAGCTTAGATATGGAAGAAGTATCAGAAGACAAAGGACTCGGGAATACAAGTGTGAACAGAAGATGCCAGAATAGAATATGCATGGTATTGCGGGAAGCCATCGGCATTTAAGAATGATATATTAGCATCACGATAGCTGAATCTGACCCAAAGTTGTTATAGTCTTATCAAGAGGATATAGAAAACATTCTCAAGAACTAGGTAAATCAGGCTGAGGGAAGGAGGGAAAATTCACCTGGAAGTATATGAAGAAGCTCAGTAAGAGATTTTAGGAGGTTTTTCAGGGGGACAGAGAGTCTTCCGCCAAATACTGGAGGTGGCAATAGTACAACAGAAAGTACTGGAGCCGCACTATATACAACCCCCGAGGAGGGAGAAGTGTGACGAAAATGCTATGTAAACTAGATACATCGGAATGCGGTGGCCCAGATATATTTCCCATTAGGTCCTGAGAGAGGGAAACAGAGATACTGTGGATGCAGCTACTAACAACAACAACAAATCTATCGAAAACATAAAGCAATCTACTTGAGGTATGGATGACAGCAATGCAGTCCCTATTTGTGTCGGTAAGAGCACTGAACTACAGGACTATTGTCACTGACTTGTATTGATTTGTAAAGTCATGAAGATTATCAGAAGAGCGGTTGGAATATACCTAGAAGGAATGAGATCAAGCAGGACAACCAGCACTGCTTCAGTTCAGTTATGAGAAATCCTGCACCACAAACCTACCGGAGTTCTACAACAAGGGTACACAGAAGTAATTCTGTGGGCGAAGAGGGAAGAGTAGACCGCATCTTCTTGGAGAAAGCGTTTTCGACCATGCACAGCAAAGAGATTGGTGAATAATCCAGAGAGGTGGCAGGAATAGCAAGAAAAGCCACTTGAATGTATCAGGAAGGGAAAATAATCTAGGGATGGTACATAGCGAATTCTCAGATCGTAGGACGAATGTGTCGGTTAGTGTGTCGGTTCCACTAGGGTCATGTCTGGAGGCCGGTGCTGTTTCTCGTGTATGTGAGTATTATGACGGTAGGGATTGATTTCAGAAGTGGTGTAAAGGACATAGAATATCGCATTACGAAGGTCAAAGACTGCAACCGCACTCATGGAAAATTGTTCAATGGGTATCATACCAAGCAATCCCCTGAGGGCGTATACCGCAACTATATACTCTTGTATTTCGCCAACAATAAAAGCTCATTTGATAGATGTCGATACACACAAAAATATTGTTTAAAAAGGTGGTTGCTCGTAATTTAGGGAGAACAACCAGAAAAAAAAAAAAAGGAGAAAATAGTCCTTTCATGGAACGAGGCTAACAATGGGAAGCAGAGAGTATGCATAAATATTTTTGTATAAAATCTGACGTGAGGACCAGTTCAAATGTGGCATTCCCATATAAGGATCAGGTTTTAGGCCCCCATCCATTGTTGTTAGTGATACAGTTATTAATGACCCTTGATGAGGGAATATCTAAGTGATACAACCAAATTTACTGACGACTAAAAAGCAGGCGGAATAAGGAGATTTAGAGGAAGATGCCGCTAAAACTTCAGGAGGATTTGGGCAAGCTAATATGTTTATCATTAAAGTGCAGAGGCAGTTCAATGTAGTTAAGTGCCAGGTCCATATATATGCTTGCGAATATGATTATGCTTGCATCTTATACACCACTTCTGTTATTAATACGGAAATATGCATTACAGAAATAAGTTTTTGTAAGCTGCATCTCTTAAAAGCCCAGGGGAGAAGTAGGAGGAGGGTCCGAGGAAAGGTGCCACGAGTCGCGTTGTTATGTTTCGTAATCAGGCTATCAGATTGGTTGGATTTTTATTTCAATATAGTATTTGCAAAATTAGTAGTTCAGAGGTTATTACGTATGCTCTATACATCATTAACAAGACCTCACAACTTTAAATGTGCAGCTCATGGTAGAGGTAGCCCGGGCGTAAGTATTGTCAAATTTGTGAATAGTTGAGGGTCTGAGTTGCCACGTTTGGAGAGTTGTGGTCTCATAGGTGTGGGGGGGTTAGTGTTGGTCGGTGTTTTCGCTATGCTTTAGTGGAGTTTGCGATTGGGGTTTAGGGTAGAAGTTGGGGGGGGGGGGTGGTTAGGGGAGGGTGGTTGATGGTAGGTGGGGGGGGCGGGGGGGGGGAGTGGGTGGGTGCTGGGAGGTTTACTGTTTTTTGAATTTTTATGTTGGAGAGAGTTTTTATGGATGCTGGCGGTGGGGGATTTAAATGCAGCGGATGTGGGGGGTTGAATTGTAATTGTGTGAATGAGGGGGGGGGGGGGGGCGGTGAGGATGCTACCCCTATTTTTTATTTCCAATTTCGTTATGATTACGGTTGGTTGTTTTTTATTTTTTTTAGTTTGGTGGGGGGTGTTGGAAACACTTTTTGGGGGGTGTAGTTGTTTTTGTCGGGTCATACAGTTGGTTGATAACAGTTTTACTCTTATTGGACAAGTAGTATGAGGTGAACCAACCACAAGCACAACATGGGTTGAGGAGGGGTTTGTTTTGTTTCAAGATGCCTGATGGTTGTGGCGGCTGGGAGGCCCGGGGGGGGGGCGGCAATGGGGGGGTCTTACTGGAAGGAACGGGGGTTGGAAAAAAAATTTCTTTGTTTTCTTCTTTTATGGCAGGTGAAAGGGAGCGCTTGGTTTTTGGTTGTTGTGCATTTATTTTCTTTTCCCGGGTATGTTCGAAAAGCCTTTTATCAAGTGTATTGTTGTTTTGAACTAAGGTGGAGTTTTGGGTTCTGAATGTGGGTGGGATTTGGCTAGTATGTCTGCATTCGCGTCGGAGTCTCTGTTACCTATGTTTTTTCTTGGGGGTGGGAGATCTTTTGGGGATTAGGGGGGTGTAGTGTTGGTTATCCCTTAGGCGGGAGTGCAATCTGGGTGCCTCTGTGTATTGGTATACATCGAGTACTAGCCAAGTAAGCAGATAGAAAGCCCTAAGAAAGGAGGATTGTATTGTTTGTTGTTTGTTGTTGTTGATTGTTGTTGTTGTTGTGGTGGTGAGTGTGGGGCGTGGTGGTGGTGTGGTGGTGGGTAGGGTGGCCAGTGGGTGGGTGGAGGGGGGGGGGGTGTGGGGTGGAGGTATTTATGATGATTTTGTATTGGAGACC
The DNA here is from genome assembly GCF_026875155.1 of Cherax quadricarinatus. NCBI lineage: Eukaryota > Metazoa > Arthropoda > Malacostraca > Decapoda > Parastacidae > Cherax > Cherax quadricarinatus. Next base: position 10,878 of record NW_026466275.1, read on the forward strand.
TGAGGGTCTGTTTGGTGTTTTTTAGAAAGGAGGGAAGAAAGAGACAATGGAGGTGGGCTTATGGGTATCCGGAGGTTATTTTTGTTGGGAAAGGAGCAGGAGCGCGAGAAGATAAGGAGGGATGACCGGAGGGGGGCGGAAGGCTCGCTGGGGGAGCCGGAGGGGGAGGCTGTTGAGGGTTGGTTTTAGGGTGGAAGGTTGTATATGAGGGCGAGGGAAGAGTCACGACACGTAGAAGGGAGGAGGGAGGGTGTGACTTGTGGGTTTTTTTATCTGGGTTTGGTTTTGTGAACCCTGGATTCATGTAAATTGATCGCACAACCCTTTCAGTTTTCTAGTGTGTGTCTGTAGTCTGTCCGTGTATCTCTTTGTTAAACGTGGGTGCGCGGCGCGCGGTTAGTCGGAGGGGGCGCCGCGGCAGGGGTAATGGGTGGGGAGGGCGCAGAGGGAAGCCGGGGGGTATATAATGATAGGAATGTATTATCAAATGAGGTTCGTAGAGGGGTAAATATAATGGGCAGGGCCGGGGGAGGGTTGGGGCGGGAATAGGGCTGCTATAATAATGGTATGGGAGGGTTATGCTGGGCCCGGGGGGGCGGGGTGAATTTCCACCCGGCGTGGACGGTGTAGGAGGGGTAGGGTGAGTAGTACAGGGGTAGTAGCAATGGTTCAGCTCGTGAGGGTTAAAGGTGGGGGAGAGCGGGGGGAAGGAGGTAGACAAGGTATAGGTGAGGGTGAAGCGGGTAGCCGAGAGATGTGGCTTTAGGTGGCTGGAACGGGGGAAGGGTGGTATAGCGGGTCGCGGGGGGCGGAGGAGGCAGGTTGGTATAGGGCCGAGTGGCAGGCACGTGGACCGCGGGGGGGGTGCACAGCGGGGGGGTAGTCGCTCGGGGGAGTCTATACACGGCGGGGGGGGTTGTACTTTTTAGGGGGGCAATATATTGACGGGTGACGGGGGCGGGGTGTCTAATCGGGGGGGGGGACACAAGGGATATGCGGTGTTTGGCTGTGGGAGTGGTCCTTTTTAGTGGGACGGAAGGGGGGGTGAGGGTAGTGATAACGAAGGGGGAGTAGGGGAGGACCCGATAGGGGCCGTAGGTATATAGGTCTTTGCTGGGCGTGAGGTTCGCCCAGTAGGGTATAGCGGCGGTATGTTGCGTTGTGGGAATGGGGGCGGGCAGGTATGAAGGGTATATACATTGTTGTTTTGTCAATTTGGGGGGTGGAGTTCGTTTGAGATTGTTTAATTTAGTTATACGTCATTAACAAAGAACTATTTAAATTTCTTAAGTTTCGTTTACACTTCACTCACTCATCCTTAATACTCAATCTTTACCCTAAAATTTATATATAAGATTTATCGGCCGCTGTCGACTTTACGACCGTCAAGAAAGGTAAAGAGTTGAGGTTATTAGGTGTTATAGCGGGGGTGGGGGGGATTCTTTCGATATAATGGTCTTTATACCTAGGAAGTGTTACCCTTGGGGGGTGCGGTTTTAGGGGTGTTGGGGGTACGTTTTTATAATAGGATTACAACTGGTGTTAGGTAGTAATATTGGGGAATGGATAATGATGTTATTTAAGGGAGTTATGGGTGGGGGGGGGGGGTAGGGGAGGAGGGCGGCGGGGGAGGGGTGGGTGGGACGGGGGGGGGGGGGGGGCGGGCGGGTCGGGGGGGGTTGGAGGGGGTTACATTATAATGAGGTTATGTATTAATTTGACATTACAAAATTTTACATTTGATTTTTTAGAAAAATTCCAAAATTCTTAGACAAACAAATTCAAATGTATAAGATCTAATTACAAATTCCTTATAATATAATTAAAATTTATTATATAATATTGTCGATCATATTAAAACCAGTCAGCAACTTTCCAATCCAATTCCATAAGTGACTTGTTACAATCTTTGTGTTTTTCCTACTATGTTCCTACGTTTTATTGATACAAACAAAAATCATTATGTTTGCTACATTTTGTATTAGGTACAATGGGCACAACGACTCAGGGTTTTATGTACACACCGTGTTTTTCACCTTTTCAATTCTTTGGGTGTATCACTCTGTAGCCATATATGGTCAAATGGGGTTTCTGGGTTGCGTAGAAGGATGGGTAGGGTGTGTAGGTATTTCGGATGTGTGTCATAATAATGATACTAATTTATATATACTATATATATATATATATATATATTATATATATACTATTTTTATTTTATTACCATACATATACACAACACATTATACACATAATATTGCACGTTCATATGCCACTAATATCTGGACCTCACCATAACACAATCAATTCAAAACTAAGAAAAGAGTAAAGGGTTTTCGTGGGTTCCTAGCAAAGTTAGTCTTCCGTAGGCGAGTGGTCTATTAGGCTTCGTGGTCTTTATTATAACACCCCATTGACAGACATTTCTGGGGATTATATCTTTACTTCTTCTGCTTCTTATTTTTCTTCACTGTGTTCATCTTTGCAGGGTTGGTATTGCGGCCACCCCCCCCCCAGTCACACCCCGTTCCTTTGCCTACTGCTACACAAACAAGGTACAGTACAAGTAGTTAAGTAACCTCTAAACCCCTGGAACGCTACAACCCACACATCACATATTACAACTAAAAAAAAAAAAAAAAAAAAAAAAAAAATAAAAAAAAAAAAAAAAAAAAAAAAAAAAAAAAAATATAAACAAAACACTCATGCTCCCAAAAACTCATATCACGCCGCAACTCAACCATCTTTCCCCACTAGTGAAACCTTGAGACCACGTCAAGTCCAAAGTAAGGGAACGTGCCAGAGAAGCTTGCTCAGCGTTTTGAGGCTTTGCTAAGTCGGTGCCTTGCTGGAGTGCGTGGGACAAATAAGGTCCGTCATAGTTTAGGTGGAGCCGCATGTCCATGCTGCTGCTGGGGATTGTGGAACGGGTGGGGTGTGGAAAAAGGGCGTGGAGGGGAAAGGTATCGTGGCGGAACTATCTCGTGCAAAGTGGGGAGGGCAACAAGGTCGGGAAGGAGAAGTGGGAAAGGGTAGACGTAGGGTGTTGTGAGGGAGGCAGGAGGCTGTTTAGAGGCGTGGAGAGTTCCCAGGGGGGGGGGGCAGAGGGGGTGAGAGTGCCGGGGGGGAAGGGGGAGGTGACAAAGGGTGAGGTGAGTGTGCTTGACCGGTCGGCTGTGATCCAGGAGGTGCGGGCAGAAGTCCGTGTGGGAGGGGTTCTCTAGGCGTGTGCGGGGGGAAAGGGGGGGTGATGGTAGGACGTGACCGAGGTCAACATAGGGGAGGAGGTGGTTCCGGAGATGCCACGGTATTTCAAGGAGCGAAGCGAGCGGCATACGCACGGGCGGGGGCTACCAAATGGACCGTGGAGGCCCACGAGGAGTTGACGCGGGTCCGCTATATAGTACAAAATTATTCTCTTGCCCGAATATGGTGAAAGGGTGGTCGCCTGCATTGAGTGGTCATTGTCCGGCGGCCGGTGTGTGAAGATTGGCAAGGGCACAGAGGAGGTGGATCAGCGCAACTCTTCTTTCGAACTAGACCGTGAGTGCAGCCCTTCCGTTTTCTCTTCTTCCTCCGACTGACTGTCGCCCGACAGCCTTCTTTTATAAACCGTCTACGAAAATAAAAAAACCTTCATCCACCTCCTTCCTCCATTTTCAATTCCCATTCCTACACCATTTGTACGATTATTTTTTTTGAAATTTTCATAAAAACGTTTTTTTTTTTTCCTTTTATTTTATATTAATTGCAAGGAAAAAAGACAGGACCACGCCCACCCCTTCTCACCTCCCCTCCACTGACCCCCTCTTTTCCCCCCGCATATTACCCACCGCGACAAAAATATAAAATGTAAATCCACGACGATAATATAATCCTAAAAGCCGCCGTTAGTCTTTCAAACCGTCCCTGGTTAATCCACCGATATCGTTTTCCGTTCGAGACTTCTTAACGCAACAACGCAGGAGCCCCACAAGGACCCCTGCCACACTACTCTGCCTGCCCAACCCTCCTAACCCCCTCCTGTACCCACCCCTACTACCCAACCCAACTCCTGACCCCATCTTCTAAACCATCGCAAAAATAGACAACCGTGAGGGAAAGAAAGAAAAAGCCGTTGCGTTTCCGTGCGTTGTTGTCTTCCCCACCCACAAAAAGCCCACACCCCGCCCTCCCACCACGACTCCTCTTCTCGGGCATGTCTACTACGCCTGCCCCCCCTCCATGACGGCACAATATACCATGTAAAAAAAAAAACGAAACATGACCTTCAACGCACCCTAGGCCCCCGCGTTAATTTGCAACCTTGCTATATCGGAGCCATATATTTTCCCACGACGAGTACATGGAGAGGGAACAAACTTCTACTGGAGAGCTGCCGCACACCGTAACCCCCTCACAGTCAAGTTACCCTACTTTTCAGAGAAACACCCTTATGCGACATACATTCGTGAATTCCCTCCGTCTCCTTTACCCATCATCAAAGCTACGTATTTTTAAGAGGACAATCTCACATTCCCCTTAACTCCATTCCCTATACCACTTTTCACCCTCGTATATTACTGGTCTTTATTCCCGCCATCACACCCACACGCCCAAACCTCCCCACTTTAGAAAAACACATTTTCACCCTACGCTTTATCGTCCAACCAATCCTAACCTCTCTCACGACCGTAAGGTAAACATAGAAACATCCTCACGTTTTTTAACCAAATCACACCTCGATCTCCCACGAATGAGAAAGGTAAATACTCACTTCTCAATATTCCATTGATGGCTTGTTTCTGTAATGGGAATACAGCCGCCAACGTCTTGCCACCCCTTACTTATACAAATAAAACGTTAACAACAAATCACACGTTGTAGGCCTGAGTGAGATGTTTGAGGGCCTCTCAAAACCACCCAGACGACAATGAACCCTGTTTCCAACGTCCTTACTGATTTTTCCTCCCGCCGCCACATCCAATTCGTCTCTATAAATAATACCGCTCAAATCTTAATGACATTTCGCTGGTGTGTTAACCACGTTAAGCTCACTCATTCCACCCCCTTTCCAGTAACTCCACCCAAACCCACATGATCATCGACTTTTCACTATTTACCTTCATACCCGTGGCTCGTTCAAACTCACGCACAAACAATCTTCCAACCCTTTCATAGACATTCGTTTCACACAACCAAACAGTCGTAGCATCCACATACCTTTAATGCACCGGCCAACAAACCCTTCCTACCCCTCTCCCACCCCGGGAACTATAACTGTGGCTCTCAACCCATCTGTAAAAGGGTCTGTAAACACGCAAATAAGTTCTGTGACATTGGGCACCCCTCTCTTAAACTTATACCAATCTCAAAGTCCGTCCCCATACACCATTTATTTGTACCATCATTCCTTGCCCCCTTTATACAGAGTGTTTTCCCCACCCAACTATTTCTTCTCTTAACCCTGTTCACCGAAGATACTCTGCAGTGCAACCTCTTTCCACTCTATCATGGCAGGCTACGCCTGCGCTCTTCAAAGGCCAGTTAAAGCCGCCCCCTCCCTACCCCCTTTGACTCCACAAAACTTCTTATAGCCCTATGACCCTTCTAACATCGACCTGCCTGGCAACCTAATACTGCGATGGCGCGAAAACGACCCTCCCCACACGCATTTTACCCTATTACCCAAAATTTATGCCGATAACCTTATAAGTCTGCACCAGAGCAACGATGTATCGCACTATACTTACCAGGTTGGTCTGCCCTTTAGCCTTTCGGGACCAACACCACAACTGCCGTATTCTGCTTATATCCCCTAACCGTACTCCTTCTCTTCATACAATTTAATGAATCTTACCATGAAAGCTTCCCAAATCAATCCCAATGCTGCAAATAAAAATATCCACCGGTAAAACATCAATACCCGGGGACTTGCCCTTCCTCATTCCGTGTTAAAGCAATTTTCAATTCTCCTCACTCAGTAATAACCCCACCCATTGCCATTCACTATCTCTGTGAACCCAAAATGCACTTAGCATGTACGTAGCACACCTTACTTAATTCCACTTCATCCACGCCACTATAGTCCAGTGTTTTTTATACCATGTAATCCGCATATGCACTCATTGCTTTTGGTGTTTGTATTCACTTGACCATGCTCTATGGATTCCCTTTCGATTCTTCATTTACCTCCAAGCTCGGTGATTGCCGTCAGCGCCTGCTTTTGCTTTTGTTGTCTCAACACACACGCGGTGGCCATATCTCCCACCAAACTCTTCTAATCCTGCTTGCACCCTCACGCTGGAATACCGTAATTATGCAACGTTCGCAAGCTCTCTTTTATGTCTACATCTCGTCCATGGGGTAAAAACCTCACTAACCGATCCATGCCCATAACTACTTCGTAATCGATCACTTAAATAATTCGCTAGCCATATTTTAAAGTGTTTATACGCCTTACACTCCACTCAATAAAGGATTTTTTTATCCTTTCCTTTGCACCGAGTCCCACCACGTTACAATGTCTTCCAACCTCCTAGTAGCTTCCCTGACAAGCTTCATTCCACAAGCATAGGAAAAACCCCCAACCCTTCTCAATCACTGAACACACTAATATTTAATTTTCCAATAATTCCTATAAATTTCGGCCATTCCCTCCCACCCTCACCTTCCAATACAACATGCCCCCTATGATCTGACAGGACCGTCTCCAACCGTATTTAAAAGATTTACAACTTACTCCCCTGGAGAATTATACACTCTGTCTAACTTGCAGCCAGCATATCACCTTATGATAAACGTTTGTTCTTGTTTCCCACACCCCTTCCCCCCACAAAACACATCTCCATACTTAACTTCCACTCAACAAATCTCTGAGCAGGTGCAGACACTGCCAGCCCCTGTTGGGTTCGACGTCAGACGCCCTTATTACACAGTTCCCACGTAACCCCCCACTATGTAATTCGGTAGACACGCAAAAAATAAACAAGGTCCTAACACAACAAATATCCGTTCGAACCTTCGTGTCATTCTCCGGCTGAGGGGCATAGACACTTTACCAAGGATAACACGCTTTCCCATACCAAGTCCATCCACTCGCCAACACCCTCCCCCCACCCACCCCCATCACATCTCTGCAACACCTCCACCAACCCCCCTCGCATCTCTGACAAACACCTCCCCAACCCCCTCACATCTACTGAAAACCTTACCTGTTCACCCCCCACATGTCTCATTGCAACACCCTCCCCCCACCCCCTCACATCTCTGCAACCACCCTCCCCCCACCCCCACCTCACCATCTCTGCATACACCCCCCCCCCACATCTCTGCAACACCCTCCCCCCACCCCCTCTCACATCTCCTCCAACCACAAACGGGCTTTCGTCTCTTTTTATTAAAAGACCCACACCACCTTTCAAACGGACTAGTTTGGCAGGGTAAGAGTACTGTATAACCGCTGCAGCATTACGGGGCGCTGGCAGCCTACGGATGCGTTCGATACCTCAGTAGGAGTCGTTCAAGAATCTGTATAACATTTACGTCAGGCCCATACTGGAGTATGCAGCACCAGTTTGGACATCCACCCTAGACAAGCACGTCAAGAAATTAGGAGAAAGTTGCAAAGGTTTGCCAACAAGGACTAGTCCCAAGAGTTACGGGGAATGTCCTACGAAGAAAGGTTGATGGGAAATTGGCACCCTGACGGCACTGCGAGGCCAGGAGGGTTCAGGGGAGGAGGACATGATAACGACATTACAAAATACTGCGCGGAATAGACCAAGGTGGACAAAGAAGGATGTTCCAGAGATGGGACACAGACACAGAGGTCACAATTGGAAGTTGAAAGACTAAGATGAATCAAAAAGGGGATGTTAGGAAGTTTTTCTTCAGTCATAGACGTAGTTCTTTCAAGCCGTGGAATACGCTAGAAAGTGAAGTAGTGGAGGCGGGAACATTACATAGTTTTAAGGCGGAGGTATGGATTAATGCTCATGGAGCAGGGAAGGAGAGAGGACCTGGTAGCAATCATGCAAAAGGAGGGGCCAGGAGCTATGACTCGACCACTGCAACCACAAATAGGTGGAGTACACACACACACACACACACACACACACACACACACCCGCTCCATACATAGCTTTAAGAAGAGGTCTGTTAAAGCTCCCGGAAAGTAGGAAGAGGTGTCGGGATTGTCAGGGCCGCGTCGAAGAGGTGGGGCAGGAGTTGTGGACTCAACTCTGCAACCACAACTAGGTGAGTACAACTAGGTGAGTACACACACACACACACACATCCACACAAGGAAAAACCCCCAGGTAGACAAAGAGGATGTTGCAGGATAGGGGACACAGAAAAACAAGGGGTCAAAATTGGAAAAATGAAAACTCAGATGAATCAAAGGGATGTTAGGAAGTATTTCTTCAGCCACAGGACTTGTTGGAAAGTGGAATAGTCTGGCAGGAATCATGCATAGTTTTAAAACGAGGTATGATAAAAAGCTCATGGAGAAGGGTGTGGGAGACCCAGTAGCGGTGTGTTGAGGAGGCGGGGCCAGGAGCTGAGTTATCGACCCCTGCAACAACAAATAGGTAAGTACAAATAGGTGAGTCAGTTATCACTCCGACCCCTGAAATCACCAATTAGGTGAGTACGTACGCACACACAACACGCCACACACACACACACAACACACACAACACACACACACACACACCACACTCTCACACACACACACACCCCACCCCCCTTTTCCCCCCCTTTTTTTAAGTTTTGGTTTTTAAGGGCCCCAAACGACCCCCCATTTTTGCAGGCCCCTAGACCCCCCCCCCTCCCCCTCCCCTTTTTTTTTTCCCACCCTGTCCCTCTCCCCCACCAAACACCCCGCCAATTCCCCCCTGCGACCGGGGGCCCAACTTCCCCAACCCCCTCTGGGTTAAGCCCCCCCCGGCCCATTTTTGGTCCCGGGGGTTTTTTAAAATCCGGCTAGGCCCCCATACTCTCCCAAGGACTTTACCCGCTGCAAGGTTTAAAACTTTCCTTCCTAAAAATTCTTTTGAAATCCCAAACATATGGGGGGAAAATTTGGGTATGGCAACGATCTAAGGCCCTGAAAGACCCCTCTTTAAAAAAGGCCCCATTACCCCAAAAACCCAACCCCCTTCCTTGGGCAAATGCCATTCCATTCTCTACGTTTCTTGAATTTTCAGTTTTTCTTTTTCCATCCCCCGAGGGGCTTTTACTTCCAAAAATCGACCGTACGCCCGCCCGGATATAAAACCAACCTTGAAAATTTTTAAGATCAAAACTGGGTTGGCGCAAGCATTTACAATTTCCTTCCGCTCCTTTTTAGGAAACCCCATCCCCTTCAAATCCTTTTTTTTCAAAATTTCTGATTATTTGGGGTTTTTAAGGGGGAATTTTTAAGTTAATATGGAAAAATCCCCACCCCCCAAAGAAATTTCCAAAAACCCAATGGTAACCGTTCTAAACTTGGGCCACAACACCAAATTCACCCCCTTTAAAAGAGGCCCCCCAAAAACACTCTTGTACCTGCTCCCGTTACTGGGAGGTAGGCAAAGGGGAATCCACCCAAGAGCAAACAATATGTTAAGGTTGCATAAAAACGTTTCCAAAAAAAATTTTCCCAGGTTTAACAGAGCCAAACCCCCTTTAAATTTATTAGGGAATCAGGGGGGTTTCCCCCCCAAAGCGATAAACATAATTTTTTTTTTTTGTTTTCCCAAAAAAAGGGGCAAAAAAAACAGTAAAAGTGAAACCCTTAAATTTTTAAAAAATAAAATTTCCCGCATTGCGAAAATTAACCAATTTTTAATTTTAAGTTTGTTTAACATAAAAACACCGGGTTTAAAACTTAGAGTGTTCAAATGATACCAAATTGGGAGAAAAAAAATTCATGGTTTTTTTTTTGTTAACACGACGCCGAAAAATTGAACTTGTAATTTAGGGGGTTTTTCTGGAACCCTTTTTGGAAAACCGAACCTTCCTATAAACTGACTTTGTACCACCTGCACTGCCTGATAAATTTGAATTTTCCCCTTTCCGCCTGATAAAAGTCTGAACTTTGTGGCCCCCTGAAACGCCTGATATAACTAACTTTGGGACCTGCATGCCTGAAAAGTCTGAACTTTGTGCACCTGCACGGGCCCCTGATATAAGTCGAATTTGTGGCACCTGCATGCCTGATATAAGCTAAAACTTGTGCACCTCACTGCCTGATAAAAGTCAACTTTGTAGCACCTGCATGCCTGATATAAGCCCTAAATTTGTGCACCTACGCCTGATATAATCTGAACTTTGGCACCTGCACTGCCGATATAATCGAACTTTGGCACCTGCATGCCTGATATAAGTCTGAACTTGTAGCACCTGCACTGCCTGATATAATTCTGAATTTTTGTAGCACCTCACTGCCCTATATAATCGAACTTTGTGCACCTGCATCCTTATAAGTCTGAACTTTGGCACCTCACTCCTGATATAATCGAACTTTGAAAATCCTCCCCCCCCAAAAATTTATTTTTGATTTATATTCTCTCCCCCCCCCCCCCGTTTTTTTGGGGCACCTCATGCCTGATAAAATTCTGAACTTTTTTGGGGCACCTCACTCCCTGACAAAGTCTGAATTTTGTAGCCCTGCACTCCCTGATAAAAGTCTGAACTTTGGGGCACCCACTGCCTGATAAAGTCTGAACTTTGGGGAAAACCGCACTCCCCTGATATAAGTCTGAACTTTGTGGCACCCGCACTCCCCGTTTAAAAGTCTAACTTTGTGGCCCCCTCACTGCCTGTTTAAAGTCTGAATTTTGTGGCACCCTGCACTGCCTGATAAAAGCTGAACTTTGGGGCACCTCACTCCCCTGATATAAGTCTAAACTTTCTGCGGGAAAGGTGCCCAACATTGAAAATTTGAAGTTATTAAAATGGGGAGTTAGAAAAAAAAGTAGACTTCTAAAACAGTATGTATTGTTATCGTACGATGCTCGTAATAAGGATTCTGAAACTTTTATTTTTTTTTCTGTTTTTAAAAAGCAAACTTGGGGAAAAAATTAAAAAACCCTCACTAACAAAATACCGTGTGAAAAAACCCCAAAAAAAACTGCTTTGGGACAAATTGACATTAATACATTGTAAGAACAAATTAAATCTTCAGTAACACTATGGCCGCTACTCTGTATTTTACCAACACATTTTGCCTCTTACCGACTGAATTTTCATTTTAAAATGGGTAAAATGCAGTTTTGTGTCTGTGCGCCTGTTGCTGTTAAACCCCCCCCTCTCTTTCTCCAATTTCCCCTTTACAATTCAACACTCAAGCGTAACAACAAGTCAAAGAGCTACCACCCCCCCCCTTCACTCCCCGGGGACTGACCGGCTCGCTTTTTTCCTACCATTTTTCGATCCCCAAACATTCTACTGAATTATTAAGAACTACCGATGGGAACATTCCTTGTATTTGTCTTGGGAACATCTTGTTGTTGATGAAGGGGCTGTAACCAATCCAATTTAAAAATCGACTAAGACTCCAGTAGTCCAAAAAAATAAGGTTAAGAAAAAAATTCCCCGCAAATCAACAGCGGGTCCGGGAGCTTGTTTCCTCGCTGTTGAAGTTCTTTGTAAACTTACCCAATTTAAAAACGTTATGATTGAATAGCAAGCAGTGAATTTTGCCAAAAAGCATTTTCGTTTCCCCTTTCCATTCTTCTGTTTTTATGCCACTGATGAAATAATCACAAAAGTTTGGTTGTAAAATAAACTTTTTTGAACTCTGGGGGTTGAATGGTTATTGCGCTGAGGGGGGCTACTCGCTGTTTCCATTGCAGTCTTCGTTCATTCTTCTTTTATTTTTTATCATCTTTTCTTATGACTATCTTCTTTTTATAGCTACTGAAAATAACTTTGGGGTTTATGAGAAAAATGGGGGGATTGTGGAAAAAAACGGAGCGTGGCAGACTTTTGGCAACTGATGAACCATGACTAAATGCGGCGGGTAAACCCCAAATTTACAATTTGGTAGCTAAATTTTTTTAAGTTTGCAAAAGATTTAAAAATCCCTTCCATTACATTTTTTTTTAAATTAAGAAATCAGGTCAAATGAAATCCCTGTGGTCCCTGTGGTTGGTATGCCTGGGGTTTTTGGGGTACTGGTTGGTATGCCTGGGGGAACTTAGTACGGGTTTTGGTATGCCGGGGGCACTTGGTAGGGTTTGGTATCCTGGAACTTATACGGGTTGGTAGCCTGGGGAATTTGGTACGGGTTTGGGTACCCGGGGGCTGGTACTGGTTGGTACCGGGGAACTTGGTCGGGTTGTAGCTCCTATGATGTATTGATTAAAACACAAAGGCCAAGATAATATTCAACCCCCCCATTTGGTTGTGCATTTTGATCGTTTGTTCTCGATTTTTTTTGCATAATATGAATACCACTATAATTTTTTATCCCAATTCTCTAACATTTTCCTTCCTCTGCCTCGCTGTTTTCTTACAATATTTTTTAAAAAACCCCAAACAGCGTCTTTAAAGTTTGTGTTTCTACGAAGTGCCCGAAACAAGTTTTAGGGAAAACAGCTTCTACAGAACATTGGGTTTAAATCTGTATCGACGACGTTGATCAATTCCACAACTTAGAAATTAAAAGGACACAGTTGCAACTAAGTTACTTTTTTTGTGGCAATTTTTCGCTCCCCCCGGGACTTTATAACCGAAACTTTGGGCACAACAAAAGCACATTAGTTCACCTGTGTCCTTTACTTTCCACATTGTGGGTAATTCAAAACCAACTTATACAGTTAGTAATTACTAACAATAGGGGATTTGTTAAGACAAAAAAAAAAACTGTTATTAAGGTAAAAAGATAAAGCAAAATTTCTTCATTTTTTTTCCCCACCGACTGAAAAATTTTTTTATTTTTACAAATATAAGGGTTTTGAGAATAATGAAACAAAAAAGGGAAAGGTTTAATGAAAATAACTAAACAAATTTACGGACAAATTACTTTAAACGTACTTGTATCTTCATGTCATAAACTTTCAGAATTATTTTATCAGAAAAAAGCGAAAATGTTAGGGTCATATAGCCCTTTGGGGAATGGGAGGCATAAAATTCGATTCAAGAAAGGGAAAAAATATTTTGGGTTTCTTGGATAAAGAACCAATCACCTATCAGGGGTTAAAATATTAATTATTATAAGTGAATTAAGGTTAACACAAACACATTACATAGATATCAAACACAGCGTATATTTTAAAAAACCTAGCATAACCCAAAAAGGTTAGAGTGATTTATTTCCATTGGGGCCCTTTTTGTTTTTTTACTATATTTGGAGGTTAAAAGGAGAAAATTCTGCAAAGAAGCTTTCTCCAACAATCCCAGGGCGGGAAGAATTAGGGAAATTTTGAGACACCAAAAAATCCTCCAATTCATTCTGTTGAGGACTTTAGGCACTCCTATGTTTAAATAGTGATAGTGGGTGGGAGAATGACAGATGCAGTTTAATATAACAAATGCAAAGTTCAAAATTTGGACAGGCAATAACCACCCACTTATAAACTGAATATTAAGAGTTTAATACCACTGATTGCAAAAAAAGGATTTAGAGTTCTGGTTAGCATTAACAAAAACCAAGAAAAAACAGTGATAAGTGTTAGCATTAAAGCTACAGAATCCGGGGCTTCATATCTAAAATAAAAATTAAAAAGTCCTATTGTTAAAATCTATATATCCTTGGTTAGACCCATTTAGATAGCTGCACATTTCGGGTCACCAATTACAAAATGGATATAAATGCTCGGGAAAAAACGAAGAGGGGATACAAAGTTGGCCCAGTATCAAAATCTTCCCATAGGATAGACTGGGGGCCCTAAATCTGCACTCTCTCGAAGGCATAAATTGGGGGGGATATGATCGGGGTGAAAAAATGGAAAGTGGGGAATAAAAAAAAGGGGATGTAATTAGCGTGCTGAAAATATCCAGCCAAAACAAGACCCAAAAGGGGTTTAAAGCGGGGAAAAATCAGTTTCAGGAAGGATATGGGAAAAGCAGGTTGGTAATAGGTTGGGGTGAGTGGAAAACTCCCGAGTACCGTCATAGAACAAACCTTGTGTATTTTAAAAAAAAAAATGTTGGGTAAATACTGAGTGGGTGGGGGGGGGTATGATTGGACCTGACTACTTGTACACCAGGTCGGGGTGCCGTGCTGCTTTCCTTAAGTGGAAGTACCTGATAAGGGGTCATTGTTCAAAGCCGGGTTGGGGGCTGGACCTGCTTGTAGACTCTGAGACCTGTTGCATTTTCCTTTCTTATTTCTCTGTTCTTATACAGGGGGCGTCCAGACATGAAAAGTTCCCAAAATCTTTCCCAAAGATAAATTAACATGCTTGAAACTTGTAGCTGATGAATATGGTTTTTTCCCAGTAATAATAAATTTTTGTAAAAAAAGAAAGAAAATGTTTTGATATTATTCCAAAACAATGAAAGCTTTTCCTGTTAATTTTAAAAAAACCCCATTAAATCAGGGAATTTTATTTCTTTCCTTTTTTTTTGCATTTACATTTAAAAAAAATCTTAAAAAAAAAAATTTTCATTTTGGAGAAATCAAAGAAATTTATAACATTTCACAAAAGAAAAAAAAAAATTTGGCATCCTTTAGGATTTAAAAAAAATAAAATAATCCTTCTTTTAAAGGAAACAAATATTTGGGTTTGAAACTGATCTAAAAGACATCCAATAAAAAGATTTTTTCTTTTTTTTTAAAGAAAAAAAACAAAAAAAAATTTGAAAAAATTTTTGCAAAAAAAAAAAAAAAAAAAAAAATTGGCTTCCATACAATTAAAACTAAAAAAAAAAAATTATATGACCGATGGGAAACATTTACCACTTAAAACATCAGAAACAATTTGCTTGAAAAAAATATAAAATTAAAATTTTAAGGGTTCAGTGTGAGTGAAAAAACTGTGTTAAATAAACCATTAATGGGAAAAGTTTAAGTTAATTAAAAAAGCTTCTGAGAAATTGATCTGTTTCTAATGTTTTCTATTTTTTTAATAATTTATTTCTCCCTTTCAAGGCAAGTGAAAATGCAGACGTAACATGTAAAAAAACCCTTTTATGCACATATAAGTTCCATCAAACCCTTTAAACTACGGGGAACACTTGGAAGCATTTGACTTGTATCACGGAACGCAGGCGGAAAGATCATTAAAATCACACCTGGAAAATCTTAGGGGGACGGGTCCTAATCTGCACACAAAAAACTTTCCCTTACAAAGCAAAAGACTTGCAGGTGATAAACTCCCCCGATGAAAAGTAGGGCGTCAATTAATACACTGAAAAAAGTAAGTACCGTCCCCCCGTTGGGTTTCACGCCTCCCCCAGTAAAATTCCTTTAACCCGGTAAAAGTGGTACCGCCCCGGGGGGACGTTGACAAATGCCCAAAAACCCCGTGTTTAGCCCTAACCCCCAATTCCCCACCCCCCCCCCCCCCCCCCCCCCCCCCCCCCCCCACTACGCTATTTTCCCGGCTTCCATCACTAAACGTTTATCTTTTATGGCATCATATTTAACTGGGGGGCCATGGGGGGCCACGGCTGCGCTCCGTCCAAAAAGGCCCAAGGTGGGGAACTTTTTTTTGTTTTTTCCTTCCATTTTTTTTTTTCGTTTCCTGCCACAAAAATCACCTGGATTTTGGGTTGTCGTACTACTTTTGTTTGTCTTGTGGGTCGTGCCTCCTGGTCCCTTTTAGATGTAGCAGGGGACTCGATGTTGGAAAAATGCTTCTGGAGGGGCCGAGAGGGGACATTTTTGGGGGAAAAAATACGGGAAAAAGAAAAGAACACTTTTCCCTTTTAAAAGGAGTCGCTACAGTTTTTTGGGGGTCAAACTTGCATGTCCCATTTTTTTCCCCCCGTTATTCCGCTTACGATGCCCAACATAATATTTGCACAAATTCACCTTTGGGT
The DNA here is from genome assembly GCF_026875155.1 of Cherax quadricarinatus. NCBI lineage: Eukaryota > Metazoa > Arthropoda > Malacostraca > Decapoda > Parastacidae > Cherax > Cherax quadricarinatus. The sequence continues at coordinate 26,835 of NW_026466275.1, forward strand.
TTAGAAAATTTTTGGAGGTGTGTGTTTAATTTCTGCAGTTTTTGGGGCTGCCTAAACCTCATATCCAAGCAGGGCCCCCCCGTTCTGGATTACTTCTTTCCCCCTAGAGGGAAAAAGGAGGGGACTCCCTCCAACACTGTACGGGGCCACGGGCTTGTGCAATGTGGTTTATATTTTCGTTTTAGATGGTTTATATTTTCTTTTTTTGGGGGGGTGGTTTTGGTTTTTGTTAGATACCAACATGTTACCCAGGGGACCTTCATCTCACATCGCTCAACGCTCTCAAATATATTACTGCCATTTCTAGTTGTTGCAATGTTATTCTGTTGTTTAATAAAAAAAGAACAATATTTTTTTTAAGTTATTTTTATTAAATGTTAACCCCCCGGTGAATAACAAAATAAAACACTACCGTGCTCCTTGAAGGGGGCTGGGTTGGGAAATAATACCCCGGGGGGACGCTTTTTTAATCCAAATTAGCAAAACTTGAATTAAAATAAAATTTAAAAATTTGCGACCACTGTCACCTCAAGTTATCTCTGGTTTTCCAGACCTTGCCACTGGAGGCCCTGGTTCGTCTTTAAGGCCGCCCCCCCCCCCCGCCTTCCCCAGGTTCATGGTCCAGGAATCCACCGTGGGGCCCCCGGATTCTACCCTTCCTCACTTCCCAAGGCACCTCGCCTCTCTCTCTCTGCCTTCCCGCCTCACCTTTCCCCAGGGTTATGTATCCGGAAATTTATCCGTCCGCCGCCGGTGTTTTCCCCTTTTTTCCCCTTTCCCAAATCACCCACCAACCTGTAAATTATGCCTACCCCAGGTTCATGTATCCCCGGGAAAAACCCTCCGCTACCGCCCGATGTCTCCCCTTCCCCACTTCCCAATTGCCTCAACAACAACCTTCCCCAATTTATTATCCAGGAATCCATCCGCTCGCTCCCGGGTGTCTTCCCTCCCCACTTACCTAAGGCAGCGAGTTAGGGCAGTTCTTCCCGGATCAGTGCTCCAGGGAAACCACTTGGTGTCACCTCATGGGAAAACCCTTTCCGCTTCCCCAAAGTCACGGTTTTCTTGCTTTACCCAGTTTATGTATCCAAGAATCGATCCCCTACCCCCGGGTGTCTTCCCTTTACCCCTTACCCAAGGCACCTCAACTGCTGGTATTCATGCCTTTCCCCGTTTATGTATCCAGGAATCCTCCGTTCCTCCGGGTGTCTCCCCTTCCCCACTTACCTAAGGTCAGCCTCAAAACAACCTTCCCCAAGCTCTGTATCCAGGGGAATCCCTCCGTTCGCTCCCGATGTTTCCCCTTCCCCCCTTACCTAAGGGCGGGGGTGCCTTCCCCAGATCATGTTCCAGGAATCCACTTTGTCACTTAGTGCCTCCCCCTTCCCCCACTTCCCCAGAGTCGCGGTTGCCACCCTCTACCTTGCTGAAGGAAAAATTGGGTTTTTCTATGGCTACGGGATGACTGTCCGGTATGGAATTAAATGGAGGGGGGACCAGTAAACTGTTCCAGTAATTTCATCCACCAACAGCCCCGGAAACCCAAACCCCTGGACGAGACAAGCTCGTACACAGCTGGGCCCCTCGGGGGGTAATTAATTACAATTTTTGAATTCCTCTTAGTTTCACTATGAATTTATACTGAAACAAATTTTTTTTTTAAATTTTTTAGCAGTTTAAATGTGTTTTGGGCGACATTCTATGTGAAATATGTAAATATATAAAGATGGACACGTTTTTGGGCATAGTGGGGGATGTGTGTCTTTTTTGGGAACATGTTATTTTGAAATAATTAAAATCTACGTGTTATTGTGTATTGATTTATGTACCGTTCTTGTGTGTTCACATAAGTTTCACTTTTTTTTTTTTTATTTAGTTATTTTCTTATATATTTGCGAGACTAGACACAGTAGAAAAAAAATCACTTTCTAGTTTTTTTGGTTACCTGGGGAATTTTCACATATGTTATTTTGTATATAATTGGTAAAATGTTTTTTTGTGAACCCTTTCCCAAACAAAAATTACTTACACACACACACCACTTACTTTTATTCCATTTGCGATTTTTACAAAAACACTTCTTGGGTTTACCAACATATATACAGACACAAACTATGCACGGCGCCGCGAGCCCACGTGTAAAACACACCCCCCGCCTCTTACACTAATATTAGAATCACATACATACACACCACACACAAACAACACCACACACACACACACACCAAAACACACACACACACACAACACCACACACACACACACACAGGAAAAAAGTCAAGGATCCCCAGACAACTTTTAAATTTAGACCGCTAAAAAATCATCTTATCTCACAATATAAAGAAATCAAACCAAAAATCTACTAGCTGTTTTATACGTGACCTCCTGGGGTTTTTAAATTTTGCATTCCATAAAATATTACCACCTGAGCATTCCTTGTAAATTAGATTTTGTTAAGTATACATAAGGTTTATTAAGCCAAACAAGATTGTAAAAAAGCAACCACGTTTTTTGTTTTGTTTTAATAATAAATTTCATGTACTTTATCTTAGTTACTAGTATTAAAATTATTTTTCCCAAATGCCTGGGATGAAGGGGGTATCTTTCCGGGCATATAGTGGCTATCTTTTCCTGGGGATGATATGCATCTTTCCTGGGGATGAATGGGTATCTTTGCCTGGGAATAGTGGGGTATCTTGCTGGGCATGAAGGGGGTATCTTTGTACTCAGCAAATTAAAAATTAAAATTACACATTGTAACCTTTACAAAGAAATAAACTTATTTTATTATTATTTAATATTATTATTTTTTAAATAATTATTTTATTTTATTTTTTTTATTAAATATTTTTTTATTATTTTAGAGTTTGACAAGGACTTTCCAAATATAGGCCATAGGGCCCTTTTCATGCTCCTCCTTTCTTTTGGCTTACTTCTACAAATTTATATTGTCTTTACGCGGGAGTTGCCTTCAGATATTTTCGGTCACTGCTCATTCTCCTATCAGTAGTTTTAAAACTTTTTACTCGCGCTTATCTAGCAAAATAATCAGACTTATTTGGGGCTAGTTTTTAATGTTCGTCTTTGATATTATTTTATCGAAAAAGCAAAAGCATCGTTGAGGAAGAAACCCTGGATAGGTGGGTTGGAACCCAGGGGAAGGAATCGTAAAACTCCGGGGCCCTGCAATTTCGTGATCAGAGCTGGAAAAGAGACTTGAAGAACAGAGCGAAAAGTTGACAACCGTAAAATTTGGTTTGGGCTGCCCAAAATGTACTGATTCTTGGAAACTTTAATTTTTTTAAACACCTCTTCAGCAACGTTATTTGTAATTGTAAAATTTAAAGGGGGTGTTGCTCTATGTCGGCTCTTTACTTGCACCTTAAATAAATTTGTCACGAGTGCCTATTTAATTTTCATTGTTTAACAAAAAAAGTAACATTTGTCTTATTAATTAATCTTTTTTTAATACAATTGAAGTGGAAGTTGCACAAACAACGGCTGTCATTTTATTAACCAGGAAAAAGTTGTTACCCACATCCACCTAAACATGTTATGTTCCTGATGCTAATTGATGAAAAAACTAAGGAGGAAACTGGATAGGGCCCGTTGGGCCCCATAATAGGCGGTCCTTCAAAAATCCAACCCCCAAAACAGAATAAATGCAACTCAACAAAAAACCTTTGTTAATCCCATTCTCATTGAAGCCCGATTCAAACCAGCCCCCCCACTCAGATTTTCCAACCTAAATTTTAAATTTCCAAGGTTTTAGCTTCATCACCCTACTAGGGCCCACGTTCCATCACCAACTCCTATTTCCTGAGAACAAAGAATATAAGAAAGGAGGAAAGAAACTGGTGATTTTTTTTTTACAAATTAAATGTTTACAAAAAATTTTTACAAAACAAAAACCAAAGTTTACCAAACTTTCCCCCAAATTTTTTTTCCCCGTACAGATGTCTGGATGACGTCATTACAAACATTTACTAAAATGTGACACGATTTATTAAAAAAAAGCAAGACAGTAAAAGGGAAAACTTTGCTGTTATGGGCTTGGACCTGGGAAAGAGCAAAAACACCACCATCGATCCCCCATCTGGTGCGGCCTCCTGGGAGCTAATATTCAACCTTATTTTAAAAACCCCTTTTATTTCTGTGGGGTAAATTAATAATGAACATATAAAAATTTTTTTATGATCAGCCGTAAAATTTCTGGGGGCCAAAAAAGGGAATTTTGTTTGGGGTTTTGTAAGGCCGGGGAAAAGGTTTGTTGGGGATTAATTTTTTTCCCTTTAAATTAGGTGGGGTTTGTTACAAAGGCTATCCTTTTAAAGGGACATAAAAAATTTTACTTTAAACCTTTAAAAAAAACGTGAAAAAATGTAAAAAATTGGGAAAAAATTAGAAATTAATGGGGAAAAATTAATACGGAAAAAAATTTTTCCCTTTTACAAACTACAAACTAAAATTCCCTTAACAAACATTTTACATTATTATTCCAAAAATTTTTATAAATTTGGGACTGGAAAAAAACTAAAAAAACTTACTTTTTTGCCACCAAAATTTTGGATTTTTTAAAATAAAAAAGAAAAAAGTTTTTTTTAAATTAAACACTGTGAGTAAATTTTGGGATTTTTTTTCTACTAAAGGAATATTAATCATTAAAAATACAAAAAAAATACTAAAAATTTTTTAATAAAATTCCCATAAAAAAATTTTAACCTTCTTGGGAGTAAAAAGGGGGTTAAGAAATTAAAAGGGAACCAAAACAAGGGGAAATTTTAAGTATAGGTGCGAAACCCCAAAAAACTAAAAAGGGTTTAATTGGATTTAATTTTGAAGGAATAAAGTACGGTTTTTTAAAGATTTTAAGCTAACAATTTCCCCTAGGTAAGGCCTTTAGGGGTTAAAAAAAAGGCATTTTGGTTTTACCACAGATTTTAGGTAGACCAAAAAAGAGGAAAGAAACTTCCCCCAAACGATTTAGTGGTAAGAAAAGTTTGAAAACAAAACTTAAAAACTTAATCTCATTCCCCCCCAAAACTTTAATGAGGAGATTAATTTTAAAATTTTTTTTCTATAAATTTTATGACGGGCCTACGGAGGGAAATTTTAAAAAAAAGTACCCAAGGTTTTGTCCACCTAAATTTAAAAAAAAACAAAAATAGGGGAATTTTAAGTTTTTTGGGGAATAAATTTTTTTTGGGTAAGGCATTTTTTTAAGACCCGTTTTCCTAACCCCGAGTTTAATGCTTTTTATCAACCAATCCCCCCCCAGTTTTTGTTTTTTTGTTTTCAAACTAGATTTTTAAAATTTTTTTTTTATTTTTAAAAGAAAAAAAAAACTTTTTTTTTTAAAAATGGGTAAAAAAAAATTTTCGACAAAATGTAAAAAAAAGACACAATGCAAAAGTGACTTTATTTGGAAAAGTTTCGCCTCCAGACTTTATCAAGATTATAAAACCCAAAAAATTTAACATTATTCCCCGGGCCTTTTCCCTTTTAAAATTAATTTTGGTAACGAATTTCGCTCCCGTAAAAATTTTTTTTTTCCCCCCCAATTTTTTAAAAATGTAAAAAAACTTTTTTTGGACACCCTTTCAAAAATAAATCCCCACTTTCTTGGGTCTTTTAAACCCCCAGTTTTTGGATTCAATATTAGTTTTGGAGTTTTAAAATTTTTTTGGTCTAAAATTTTTTTTTGGGGTTAATATTATTTTTAAAACTTTTAAAACCCCCGCCTTGACCCCCTACCCCCTTCTTCAATTTTCCTCCTTTTTTTAGTTCTTTGTTTCCTCCGGGAATCCCCCCCCCCAATCCCCAGTTTTTTTGATTTTTTAACCCCCCCCAAATTTCTTTTCCCATTTAATTTTATTTTTTTGGTTTTTTGTTTTTTCACTCCAATTTTACTTTTTGGGGTTTACTTAAAATTTCTTCCAGTTTAAAAATTAGTTTTTGATTCCAATATAAATTTTGGACCAATTTTTTTTTGCCTTTTAAAATCCCCAATTTTCCGGGGCTTAAAACCCCCATTTTTCCCAACCCAATATTCAATTTTGGACTTTTCCTTTACTTTCTTTAGTTTAAAATTAATTTCTCCGGATTTTTACTCCTAGTTTTTGGGGTTCCCAATTTATTTTTAAATTTGAACTCCCCAACTTTCTTCCAGAACTCTTGCCAATCCTCAAATGCTTTATTTCTAAAAAAAATACTTCTCGTTTCATTTTTTATGTTATTTTTCTCATCACTTCTGCAACGTAAATCTCTCTAAGATTTTATTTGATTTATGAATCACAACAACATTTAAGAAAATTTAACCAACTGAAAAATAGTTATGTTACCAGTTATTATAACGAAATTTTTTTTTTTATTTTATTTAAAACAACACAATACATTAAATAGATAAAAGAACACAGTATCAGTTCTTACACAAAATTACAAATTTCATTGTCTAAATGAACACAGACGATTAACGTTGTGTTGCCACAAACTGTCCCTCATCCCCTATACATTATATCCCATGTTACTATGTTAAGTTAAGATTACACAAGATGACATAATATTCATCATTATTATTATTATAGCCAAAGATGACCCCTAAACTACAATCTGCATTATTTTTTCCACTTTGTTATTTATATATCCTTCATACAGAATCCTTACAAATGACATAACTGATTCTGTAACACTGTTAATTTTATATTTCCAAACACTTGTCACGATTTACCGTTAATTTGATAGATCTGATCCTGACAGAAATTTTACTAATCTTCCCCCTTTCCCCTTCACCCGAAGCAAAGAAACTAATATCCCCAACGATTGGGATATATATAAACTTTTACTAGAGTTCATCAAATGTTACATTGCTATTTTGACAAGGGAGTGTATCACCACCCCTAAAGAATGTACATTATTATTTTTTCCCTAATAAAAAAAAAAGAAATTTCCCTATACATGAGATTTTGTTTAATAAGCACTAACTTGTTTACTGTTTATATTATGAACTAAAGCCATAAAGATAAATTAACCCTAGTCACCAGTTTACTGTACTTTTGTATCATGTTTTCCTCATAATAACCCCAAAACCCACAGGGAGCCTTCTTATCGTTGAGAAAATTACATTCATACACCACACACTACATTTACACACATCACCTCCATACCCAGAGCCATTCACACTTAAACACCCAGGTTCTTGTGCCATCCCTGCACCAACTAAACTTTTGAACCATAACACAAAAGTTAAAAAACACGCTAAGTGAATACAAATTTAAATATTATCTGTAAAACTGTGTACACAGAAACAACACAACACTTGTTATTCGTAATTGTTTGTGGCATATATACAAACTTTTCCATCATCCATCAGATGATACATTACTAATTTGACACAGGAGTGTCTCACCACTCAAAAAAAAAAAAAAAAAAAACACAAATTACTGTTGAAGATTGAGACACTTATGCAGCATATGGGAATCTTTATTCAGGAAACGTTTCGCCACACAGTGGCTTCATCAGTCCAATACAAAGAGGAAGGCGTAAGGAGAGGAGGAGAATGAGGTAATCAGTCCCTCAACCTGAGACGATTGGTTCAGTCCATCAATCTGTAGAATGTACAGCATAGGGCCGTAGACGTGGCTTATATACTGTATGAGGTGACTTTAAGCAGATGGAGGCGGGGTCATAGTGTACCATCCCCTAGTCGAAGTAGGTCTTCGTCCAAAGTTGAACAAGTTTGAAGAATTCTTTTAACAAATCCCATGATGGGACGAAGCCTACTTCGAAGTGGATGGACCACTATACCCCCCTCCATCTGCTTTCCGGTCACCTATACAGTATATAAGCACGTTCGCCCTATGCTGTACATTCTACAAGATTGATGGACGAACACATCGTCCCAGGTGAGGGACTGATACTCATTCTCCCCTTCTTCGCCTTCCTCTTTGTATGGAGTGAAGCCACTGGTGGCGAAAGTTTCCTGAATAAGTTCCATTGCTGGCAAGTGTCATCTTCAACTGTGTTTTTAAACCTTCACACACACAAATTACTGTAAGAAAATTAGAACACGAAATGTTCATCTGATATATAATGATCTAAGCCAGGGAAGTTAAATTAACCCTGAACATCATTTTACTAACATATCTTGGTTCCTCAATAAGCCACACACCGGAGTTTCTATCTTATAAAAATTCTTTTAACACAAACATACTTAACACATCACCTCCCTACCCAAAGCAATCACCGTGCAACAGTTTTTACGTGTTCCATTCCTACAACAGCAACCGGAATCAGACTAGTACCACCCAACCATAATCCATTACACTACATACCATCACCCTGTCATTCGCTAAAAACATTCCCATAAGCACCCCATGAAAACCCCTGAAAACCGACTACCAAGATACCAGTCCCTACATGTTATCATGTACAATTTTCTGGAGACGGACTGACTGTAATCTCTCTGTAGTTCTCTGGAAAACAAACTCCCCATTGACCCCATAAATAAATTTGTTTTACGAAACAGTCCTGTAAAATACGCGCTTTCAATTGCCTTAATTCGATCCACCCCAGCATCTCTATTCCCCAGAATAACAAAAATCACTACCACATACTAATCGCCCCTTTTTTTTCCCCCGTGATACCCCTTTTACCTCTAATGTTAAAGCTCGCAGGGTCCCCTACATTACCCCACCTAACAGAAAAAACCCTCGCCAACCCACATCCGTACCTCCTCAATTCTTACAAAAATAAACTGCATGAAATGCCGTTTCCAGCACCACATGACCT
>NW_026466276.1:0-13484 GCF_026875155.1 Cherax quadricarinatus
CACACCCCAAAACCTGGCCTCCTATCTCATAAAAACCTTAACCATTTAGTAACTTACCACCTATTCCATTACTTGAAACATCTGCCAATTCCCTTTATCCACTTCCTATGCCTTTTCTAATCCTAAAATGCAAAAAAAAATTCCCTACCTTTATCTAAATCCCTTTACATATATCTTCAATGTAAACCACTTGATCTACAACCCCCCCCCTACCCACTCTGAACCCCCCCCTGTTTGCAATCCACATTCTGTCTTCCCTTTAAATTCTTTCAATTATAACCCTACCGTAAACTTTTCCGGGTTTCCTCAGTAAACTTTTTCCCCTCTAAAATTTTTTACAATTTTTTTGTCCCCTTTTCCTTTATATAAAGGGAATCAGCTCCCCCGCCAACCCCTAGGACCTTCCCCTCTTTCATACATTTATTAAACAAAATCCAACCCCCAACACTATACCCCCCCCTGCTTTTAACATTTCTGTCATGATCCCATCATTTTCCCCCTGCTTTCCCCCCTTTCATTCTACTAAGCTACGTCCCCCACCACATTTCTTTTCTGCTCTTCTTCATCTAAAAGATGGATACCTCCCTGGCCATGCATGAAATTACCGCCCCCCTTTCCCCCCCAACTTTTAAATTTCCCAAAAATTCTCCCCCTCTCCCTAATCCCTCCCTTTCCCCTTATAATTCCCCTACTTGTTTTTAATGAAAAACCCCATTTTCCTGGGTTTTTCTTAACTTTTTTAAACTCACTCCAAAAAATTTTTCTTTTTTTTCACTAAAATTTCTGACTGCCTTCCCACTCTTTCATCTGCTTCCTTTTGCACTCTTCACCACTCTCTTACCTTTTTTTATTCCATATACTTGCTCTTCTTATAACATTTGTTTGAAAAAAACCTCTCATAAGTACTTTTTTCTCTTTTTATAAACCCCTTTATTCTCATTCCACCGTCAGTCCTTTTTCCCCTCCTGCCCCCCCCCCCTATTCCCCAAAAACTTTGCCCCACTTTTAAATACTCTTTTTTAAAGCTATTCCAACCCTCTTAACCCCCCACACTCATTTTTGCACTAGCCCCCTTTCTGCCAATAGCGCTTAAATCTCCCCCGAACTTCCTCCTCCCTTATTTTAAAACACTTTCACCTCCCGTACTTGTTGTTGCCACCTTCCTCTTTTCCATTACCTCTTACTCAACTGTGCTACAACTAAATAATGAATGTATATCAGTTCCCCCTCTAAAAACATTACATCCTGGGGGGCCTCCCCACACCTTTTTTCCCACCAAACATAATCTAAAAACTTTTTCTTTACGTGCACATCTCCTTGTTTTTTATTTATCCTCTTTTCATTAATTGTATTACTTATTCCCAAAATTTCTTTTACACATAGCTCAATTAAAGGCCCCCCATTTACATTTACCCCTGGACCCAAATTTACCTACTACTCCCTCCATAACATTTTTACCCACTTTAGCTTGAAATCCCCCCACCTTACTCTCACTTTGATTCAAAACCCCCCAGCATTCACTAACATTTCCCAAAATCTCTCTTCTACACTTTCTCTTCTCCGGGTGCAACCCCTTACTAAAACCCATTTTCACACCCAATTTTATTTTCTTACATAATCCTTGGTTTATACATTTGTAGTCCTCTTTTCCTGCCAAGCTTACCCTTCAAATTATTGCTCCCCTTTCTTTAGCCTAACTCTTTTAAAAAACCCCTGACCAACCCCTTTTTCCTCTCCATTGAAACTCTTCCACCCTTCGTTTTGTTTCACTTAAAGCGGGAATCCAGTTTCTTTCTTCATAACACCACAATCATTCTTTCTTATCATTTGCAAACATCCACGCACATTCAGACCCCCCACTTGACAATTTTCTTCTTTTATTTTTTTAGAATTTTTACGGGAAAAAGGGGTTACTACCCCATTGTTCCGGCTTTTATTTTGACTTTTCAACAACATGGCTCACGGAGGAAAGATTTTTTTTCCACTTCCCCTGGATAAAAAGGAAAAGAAAAATAAAAAAGACTTTAAAGTAAAATCAAAGAAAACTCAGAAAGTGGTAAAATAAAGTGAAATGTTTGCAGTGTGACCTAAGTGTAATAGAAGAAAAAGGCATGCCTGTAATCTTGCATATTTTGAGACAGAAAAAGACACCACAATCCTCCCATCATGTAAAACAATTACGGCTTTCATTTTACATCACTTGGCAGGACGGTGTACCCCCCTTGGGGGTTTTGCTTTTACCAAGTATCCCCATTGTGAACATTAAAATGGTTAAAAATACCGACGGGTTGTTTGGTAAGAAAAGCTGTGGAACAATATTTTCTGACTGAGGGACTGACCACCTCAAAATTCAAGGGTGATGGACTGTTACATATCTTCAAGTCTCTTTGCTTCTATCAACTTTTCTGTACTGACCCCAAGAAGCCTACGGTTTTAGGTGAAATGTTTCAAATAAAGATACCTAAATGTTGCATATTGTCTTCCAAACAACATGTCCCCTTGATTGTTTTGTACACATCTATATTTTATGTAAAAAAATTTTTTGTTTTTTAAAACTTTTGGGTGTCAGGAAAGGATTTTTGTATTTACATTATCTCTTATGGGGAAAATTGATTCGAAAATCGAGATTTCGATAATATAAAACCCCCATGAACGGATTAATTCGATAAACGAGGGACCCTTTTTATAGGGGATATTTTAACAGGTCAGCATGTCACTAATCATCTTCTATTGTCTATTCAGAGGGGCAGTTGAATTGAATATTGCGCACTTCTCATAAGAAGCTTTGAAAAAATGAGGTGAAATGACTCCATTTTTTGGGGTTTACCCCACCTTGGTGGGGGAAAGCTGGTGTATTTTGAGTAGGGGAGGCTCAGGGGAGGGTATGCAGGAGAGAAGGGGAAAATTTTTTAGTAAAAGTAGGCCTTAGATACAATATGTGTGTTTATATGGTTGTTAACATTTAGATGGGGTGTAGAAAAGGTGATGCCTGGGTGTTGGGTGAGGTGTGCGATTAAAAATTTTAACAAATTTTATACAAAGGGGGTTTTTCAAATTGTTCTTGATGATGACTTGGTTTTTCAAGGGATTTGGTAGTTGAACATCAGTTTTGGGGGAGGGAAATTTTGAAGAATCTTTGTATTTAAATATTCAGGAGTGAACATGTAGATGGAATAGTTGAAATCAAGAAACAGTAAATTGGGGGCACAGCTGGAAGTTAGACAAAATAAGCCCGGGATGTCGAGATATTTCTTCAGTCTCAGATGGGAGGGAAAACTGTACCTGTTTTTTTAGAATAGGGGGCAGAGTGTTTTTGTGAGTGGTGTCCCAAAAAGAAGGAACTTATTAATTGGAGAGGTATTTTGCTCACAAAGTGAGAAAAAAAGATATTTTGTGCAAAAATATTGTAAAAATTTAATGTGTTTCCTTCTTTCGGTCACTACATTTGGGGAGGAAAAGTAAATGTGGTAAAAAAATATAAAAAAGATCAATTTCTACAAATGTTTGTTCTTGACGGAGTGAGTGGTGAACCAAGCTCCCATCCCCTTTGGTGGAGTGTATCTTCCTTTGGGTGTCCCCCTCGTGAGTGTCAAGCTCGCCCTTGCTCTTGACGTTGATTGCTCATTTCTCAGCTCTTGGTTATGGAAACAAGGCAGGTGTAGTGCCTCTCTGCTTCCTGGTAAGATTATTAAATATAGTTTCCTTCTTTCACATTTTTTTTTAGGATTTTTACTTGAGATTAAAAAAGGTGTTTGTTTATCAAAGGGCATTGAAATAGAGCCTTTTCTTGATGCCTGCCAGCCAGGGAACTTGAACTAATGAAGTCAAAACCGGAAAATACGAACATACTATAACGCAATCCCCAAGTTCTGCCAATTTTTTTTGATTAGCGGGGTTTTTAACACAGAAACATGGGCATTTTGCATTTTTCCCCCTTGCTTGGTCCTCATAGCCTAACCACGTATCAGCCCTTTTATGTAATAAGAACAAAAATGGGGAAAAATGCAAAAGGCCCATGGCCCCCAAGGCAGGTCCCTATCACCTTCATTAAATTTTTTTTACATTGTTGTGTTTTTAAGCCCCAAAGTTCTCCCTCCCGGAGTTTTCCTTTAAAAACTGTTAATTATAGTTGTTTTACCCCAGGTAGTAGGTTGGTAACAGGGAATGCCCAGGGGGTACTACCCTCCGCCAAGGAGTGTAAAACGAAAGCCTGTAAATTTTTTTACTGATGGTAGGTTGTTGGGGTCTTTGTCTGTCTCCTAAATATGCAAAAATTAAGGTATCTTTCTTTCTTCTACTTACATTAGGTCAACTACAATGCATGTACAAACATATATTACACACCCGTCTGGGTTTTTTTTCTTTTTCTTTCTAGTTTCTTGTTCTTGTTTATTTCCTCTTACCCCATGGGGAAGTGGAAAAAGAATTCCTCCTCCCTAAGCCATGGTGTTGTAGGGTGATAAAATGCCCGGGGGAAGGGGCTAGTAAATCTTCTCCTGATTTTTACTAAAAGTAAAAGGAGAACCTTTTGTTTTTCCTTTTGGGGCCCCCCTGCCTCGGTGGGTATACGGCCGGTGTGTTTTGAAATGGAAGAAATATAGTCTTTATTAGTGTTTTTTTTTTTTTCAGCAAGTCAGTCAGCCTCTCCCACCGATGCAGGTGACCTCAAAAAGAAAGAAAAAATCCCCAAAAAGAAAATACTTTCATCATCATTTCCATCAACACTTTCACCTCACTCATACTTAATCACAGTCGTTTGCAGAGGTGACCCAGCTACAACAGTTTAGAAGCATATATAAAGATATACGTATAACCTATAGTAAAGGTAGTAGGTTGGTAGACATCAACACCCATGGAGGTACTACCGACCTGCCAAGTGAGTGTAAAACGAAGCCTGTAAGTTGTTTTTACAAGATGGTAAGGATTGCTGGTGTCTTTTGTCTGTCTTCATAAATATGCAAGAATACAGTCATTTCATGCTACTTCTTACTTACACTTAGGTCACACGACACCATACAAGAACAACGTATTATTTATAACACACTCCTCTGGTTTTCTTGATTTTATCAAAATGTTCTTGGTCTTTATTACTTTTCCTTTTATATCCAGGGGAAGTGGAAATAAGAATCTTTCCCTCCGCAAGCCATGCGTGTTGTAAAGTCAACTAAATGCCGGAACAAATGGGCTAGTAACCCCTTTTTACCTGTAAAGATTACTAAAAAGAATAAGAAGAAGAAAATTTTGTCGAAGTGGTAAGTCAGAATGTGCGTGGATGTTGAGCAAATGTTAAGAAAGAGATGATTGTGGATGTTATGAAATGAGAAGAGAAACTGAATGTCCTGGGCCTTTAAGTGAAACAAGCTGAAGGGGTGGAGAGTTTCAATGGAGAGAATAAATGGGATTAGGTCATGGTTTCAAATAGATTAGAGACTAAAGAAGGAGTAGCACAATGTTTGAAGATAAGCTAAGGCAGGAAAAGAAGGGACTACAAATGTATAAATCAAGATATTAGAGTAAAATAAAGATTGTATTGTGAGAAGTGGGTTTATAGTAAGCGTGTATGCACCTGGAGAAAAGAAGTGTAGAGGAGAGAGAGAGATTTCTGGGGAAATAGTTGAGTGAATGCGTGGGGAGTTTTTTGAATCAAGTGTGAGAGTAATGGTGGTTGGGGATTTCAGTGCTAATGTGGGTATAAAAAAGTTATGGATGGGAGTATAAGGTAAATTTGGGATGCAGGGGTAAATGTAAATGGGAGCCATTTAATTGAGCTGTGTAGCAAAGAAATTTGGTAATAAGTAATACAAAATTTATGAAAAAGAGATAAATAAATATACAAGTATGATTGTAGCAACGTAAATGAAAGTATTTGTTAGATTATGTATTGGGTGGGATAAAAGTTGATGGTTAGGCTCCTAGGATGTACATGTTTATAGAGGTGCAACGATATATCGGATCATTATTTAGTTTGTAGCTCTACAGTTAGAGAAGAAGTATATGGGACAAGAGAAAGGGGTGGCAACAGAAGTAAGAGGGAGGTGAAAGTGAAATAAACTAAGGAGAGGAAGTTCCGGCAGATAAAAGCGACTATTGGCAGAAAGGAGGGCTAGTGCAACAAAGATGAGTAGTGGGGGGGTTTGAAGAGGTATGGAATAGTTTTAAAAATGCAGTAATAGAATGTGGGGCATAAGTTTGGTGTGGGTGTTATGAGGTGGGCAGGAAGGAAAGAGGAGTGATTGGTGGAATGATAAGTAAAGGGTGTGATAAAAGAGAAAAAGTAGCATATGAGAGGTTTTTACAAAGCAGAAGTGTTATAAGAACGCAAGAGATATTGGAGAGTAAAAGAAGGTGAAGAGAGTGGGTGAGAGAGTGGCAAAAGGAGAGCAGATGAAAGAGTGGAAGGGCACTGTCAAGAAATTTAAAATGAAAATAAGAAAAAATTTTGGAGTGATTAAACAAGTAAAGAAAGCCTAGGGAAAGTATGGAATTTGTCATTAAAAACAAGTAGGGAGCTTAGTAGATTGAGAGAGGAGGTATTAGGTAGATGTCGAGAATATTTTTGAGGAATTTAAATGTTGAGGAAGGAAAGGGAGGCCTCTTATTCATGCACTGGCCATGGAGGTATACCAATCTTTTAGGTTATGTGTGAGTGGTACGTGAGGCATTACGTAGAATGAAGGGGGTAAAGCAGCTTCAGCTGGAACTGATGGATCATGACAGAAATGTTAAAAGCAGGGGGGGATATAGTGCTGGATGGTTGGTACTTTTGTTTAATAAATGTATGAAAGAGGTGAAGGTACCTAGGGATGGGCGGAGAGCATGTATAGTCCCTTTATATAAAGTGAAAGGGGGACAAAAGAGATTGTATACCAGGAAAAGTATAATACGGTAGGTTTTATAATTGAAAGAATTAGAGGTAAACAGATGTAGGATGCGGATTGAGCAGGGAGGCTCAGATGGGTAGGTGGATGTGTAGAATCAAGTGTTTTACATTGAAGCATATATAAGTGAACAGTATTTAGAGGTAGTAGGTTTGTAATACCAAGCAACCACCCCGGGAAGTACCTACTACCGTTCCTGCAAGATGACAGTGAAACAAAAACCAGATAACTGTTTTGCATGCTGGTAGGATAGCATGCTGGTTTTCTTTTCTGTCTCATAAACACCTAAGATAACAGGGATATCTTGCTACTCCTAACTTACACTTGGTCACACTTCACAACACTCACATGCATAATATAATATACATACATCTAGGTTTTTCTCCTTTTTCAAATACTCTTGTCTTTTTATTTCTTCATTGTTCCATGGGGAATTGGAAAAGAAGCTTCCTCCTTAAAGCCATGCTTGTCGTTATGAGGCGACTAAAATGCCGGAGCCAATGGGCTAGTAACCCTTACTCCTGTATACAAGTAACTAAAAAGAGGAAGCAAAAAAACTTTATAAAACTGGGGTTGATTAAATGTGCGTGATGTAGTGCGGAGACAAGAAACAATGATTGCTGATGTTTATGAATGAAAAGAAGTTGGATGTCCCTGTCCCTAAGCGAAACAGCTGAAGGGGGTAGGAGAGTTTTCAGTGGGTGGAATAAATGGGATTAAATCTGGAGTATCTGAGAGAGTTAGAGCAAAGGAAGGAGTAGGCAGTAATTGATAAATGATCATTATGAAGGAGAAAAGAGAAATAATGAATTGTGTAAATTCAAGAATATGTGGATTAAAGTAAAGGTTGGATGCGAGAATTGGGTCATAATAAGCGTGTATTGCCACCTGAAAGAGAGAATGCAGAGGAGAGATAGAGATTTTGTGGAGATGTTAAGTGAATGTAAGGAGCCATTTGAACGCAAGTGAGAGAGTAATTGTGGTAGGGGACTTGAAATGCTAAAGTAGGAGAAACTTTTTATAGAGGGTGTGGTAGGTAAGTTTGGGGTGCCCAGGTGTAAATGATAATGGGAGCCCTTGATGAACTTTGTAAAGAAAGGGGTTTAGTTATAGGTAATACATATTTTTAAGAAAAAAGAGGATAAATAATATACAACGATATGAGTAGGGGGGGGGGGGGGGGGGGGGGGGGGGGGGGGGGGGGGGGGGGGGGGGGTAAAAATGACAGTATTTTGTTTGGATTATGTGTATTGGTAGATAAAGAACTGTTGATAGCTTCAGGATGTAAACATGTATATAGGGGCCACAGATATATCAGATCATTTCTAGTTGTAGCTACACTGAAGTAAAAGGTAGATGTGATACAAGGTAGAATAGAAGCATCAGGGAAGAGAGAGGTGGAAGTTTATAAACTAAAAGAGGAGGCAGTTAGGGTAAGATATAAACAGCTATTGGAGGAATAGATGGCTAATTAGAGCATAGGCAATGGGGGTTCAAGAGGTATGGGGGTAGGTTTAAATGTAGTGTTAGAGTGTTCAGCATGAAGTTTGTGGTTACAGAAAGTGGGTGCAGGAGTGAAGAGGAGCCGATTGGAGGAATGAATGATGTTAAAGAGAGTGTAAGGGAGAAAAAGTTAGCATAATAAAGTTTTTTATCAAAGTAGAAGAGATGAGCAAGGAGGGAAGAGTATATGGAGAAAAAGAGAAAGTTAAGAGAGTTGGTGAAGACAATGTAAAAAGAGAGCAAATTAGAAGTGGGTGAGAGTTATCCAACAAATTTTGTTGAAAATAAGAAAAATTTTTGGATGAGATTAACAAGTTAAGAAAGCCTAGAGAACAAATGGAATTTTTCAGTTAAAAATGAGAGGAAGTTATTAAATGGAGAGTTAGGTATTGGGAAAAGATGAAGGATATTTTGAGGAATTGTTAAATTTGATGAAGATAGGAAGCAGGATTTCGTTATAGGCAAGGAGGAATAACATCTTGAAGGAGTGAGGAAGAGCCAGTTGTATGAGTGTGGGGGAAGTTCGTATGCAGTAGTAAAATGAAAGGGGGGTAAAGATAAGGCAGCCCGGGATTGATTGATAAAGATAGAAATGTTAAAAGCAGGTGGGGATATAGTTTTTGAGGGTTGGTGCAATTATTTAATAAATGTATGGAAGAGGGTAAGGTCCCTAGGTTTGGCAGAGAGTACAATGCAATAGTTCCTTTGTATAAAGGCAAAGGGGATAAAAGAGAGTGCAAAAAAATTATCGGGGATAAGTCTGTTGAGTGAACCAGTAAAGTGTATGGTAGAGTTATAATGAAATAATTAAGATAAGACGGAGAATAGGATAGCAATGAACAAGGAGGCTTTAGGAAAGGTTAGGGGGTGTGTGGACCAGTGTTTACAGTAAACATATAAGTGAACAGCATTTAGATAAGGCGAAAAGAGGTCTTAGTGGCATTTATGGATTTGGAAAAAGGCGTAAGACAGGGTGGATAGGGGGCAATGTGGCAGATGTAGCAAGGTAATATGGTTAGGAGGGTAGGTTACTGACAGCAGTGAAGAGTTTTTTACGAGGATAGTGAGGCTCAAGTAAGAGTATGGTAAGAAAGAGGGAAATTTTTTCCCGAGTAAAAGGTAGGCCTTAGACAAGTGATGTGTGGATGTCACCTCGTGGTTGTTTAAATATATTTATAGATGGGTTGTAAAGAAGTAAATGCGAGGGTCTTGGCAAGAGCGTGGAGTTAAAAGATAAATGAATCAACACACAAAGTGGGAAAGTTTTTTTTTTGTCACAGCTGCTCTTTGCTGATTGACACTGTGCTCTTGGAGATTCTAAGAGAATGGCATGAGATTGGTGATGAATTTGGTAGGGTGTGCAAAAGAAGAAAATAAAGTGAATACAGGAAAGAGCACAGGTTATGAGGAAACAAAAAAATAGGTGGATGAAGATTGAATACAGATTGGAGGGAGAGAGTATATGAGGAGGTGAACGTATTCAGATATTTGGGAGTGGGACGTGTCACGATGGGTCTAATAAAGATGAGGTGAATCATAGAATTGATGAGGCAAAAGAGGTGAGTGTGCACTTAGGATCCGTGGAGACAAAGATACTTTGTCCTTGGAGGCAAAGAGGGAAATGTATTAGAGTAAGTTTTACCAAACGCTCTATATGGGTGTGAAGCGATGGGTGATGGCATGTTGCAGCGAGGAGAAGGCTGGAGGCAGTGGAGATGTCATGTCTGAGGCAATGTGTGGTGTGAATATAATGGCAGTAGAATTCTTAGTTAGGAATTTTAGGAGGAGGTGCGCGGTTAACAAAACTGTTGTTCCAGAGGGGCTGAGGAAGGGTTGTTGAGGTGTTCGTGACATGTAGAGAGAATGGAGCAAAACAGAATGAACTTCAAGAGTGTATCAGTCTGTAGTGGAAGGAAGGCGGGGTAGGGGTCTGCTAGGAAGGGTTTGTAGGTGAGGAGTAAAGGAAAAGTTTTGTGTGCGAGGGTCTTGGACTTTCCAGCAGTCATGCGTGAGCGTGTTTTGATAGGAGTGAATTGGAGACAAATGGTTTTTAATACTTGACGTGCTGTGGAGTGTGAGCAAAGTAACATATATGAAGGGATTCAGGGAAAACCGGCAGCCCGACCTTTGAGTCCTGGAGATGGAAGTAAAGTGCCTGCACTCTGCAGGAGGGTTTAATGGTAGCAGTTTAAAAAACTGAGTGTAAAGCACCCTTTCTGGCAAAGACGAGTGATGGAGTTGAAGAATGGTGAAAGTTATTTCTTTTTTCGGGCCACCCTGCCTTGGTGGGAATCGGCCGGTGTGATAATAATAATAAAATATTATATAAAGGTAGAGTGAAGTTTTTATTGCATTTATGGATTTAGAAAGGCATATGATAGAGTGATAAGGAGCAATGGTGCAGATGTTGCAAGTTTATGGAATAGTGGTAAGATTACTAAATGCCTGGTAAAGAGCTTTTAATGAGGATAGTGATGCTCAGGTTAGGGTGTGTAGAAGAGAGGAGAATACTTTCCTGGTAAAAGTAGGTTCCCTAGACAGGATTGGTAATGTCGCCATGTTTGTTTTTATTATATTTATAGATGGGGTTGTAAAAGAAGTAAAAGCTAGGGTGTTTCGGAGAGGGGTGGGATTAAATTATGGGGAACAAATTCAAAATGGGAATTTGACACAGTTACTTTTTGCTGATGATACTGTGCTTATGGGAGATTCTAAAGAAAAATTGCAAAGGTTTAGTGGATGAGTTTGAGAATTTGTGTAAAGGTAGAAAGTTGAAAGTGAACATAGAATAAAAGTAAGGTGATGTGAGGTATCAAATGATTTTGATAAAGAAAAATTGGATACAATTGGGGAGGGGAGTAGGAAGAAGTGAATGTTTTCAGATACTGGAGTTGACGGTCGGCGGATGGATTTATGAAGGATGAGGTTATCATAGAATTGATGAGAAAAAGGTGAGTGTGGCGTTGAGGTATATTATGTGGAGTCAAAAAAACGTTATCATGGAGCAAAGAAGGGAATTATGAGTATAGTAGTACCCACACTCTTAATAGTGGATGTGAAGCATGGGTGTTAAATGCCGCAGCAGCGAGGAGACGATGGAGGCAGTGAGATGTCCTGTCTAAGGGCAAGTGTGGGTGTAAATAATATGCAGAAAATTCGGAGTGAGGGAAATTAAGAGTAAGGTTTGGAGTAATAAAAGCATTAGTTCAGAGGGCAGAAGAGGGGTTGTTAAGGAGTTTTCGTCATTTAGAGAGAATGGATCAAAGTAGAATGACATGGAAAGCTATAAAATCATGGGGGAAGGAAAGGGGGTAGGGGTCGCCTCGAAAGGGTTGGGAAAAAGGGGGGGAAAGAAGGTTTTGTGGGAGGGGCTTGGATTTCCAACGCGTGCATGAGCTTGTTAGAAGGAGTGAATGGGACAAAATGAATTGGGCCCTGACATCTTTTGGGATGTGAGCGGGGTAATATTGTGAAGAGATTCGGGAAAAGGGTTTATTTTTCTTTATAGTGGACTTGAGCCCCGGGAAAGGGGGAAGTCAATGCCTGCACTTTAAAGGGGGGGTTTTGGGTTTGGGTTTGGGGGGATAAGTTGTGTTTTTTTCCGATATCTTTAAACTGTTGTATTCTGAGCACCTCTGCAAAACAGTGATAAGTTGAGTGTGGTGAAAGTGTTGAATGATGATGAAAGTGTTTTTTTTGGGGGAAATTTTTTCTTTTTTGGGTCCCCCTGCCTCGGTGGGAGACGACCAATTTTGTTAAAAAAAAAAAAAAAATTCACTTCTTCCATTCCCCCTCCCCAATGTGTATCCAATTTTTTTTTCAAAAATCATTTGATACTTCATCCCCTTATTTATCTACTTTCCTTTCCCCTTTTAAACCCTTTTGACCCCCTCCCAAATCGTCCACTAACCCTTTGCAAACTTTTTTTTAAAATTCCCAAAGCACGTATCAAAAAGCATAAGCACAGTATCATCAACGGGGGGCGTTGCCCCCGGAATAACCCCCGGGAAACCTCCGGGTAACACCCTAGCATTTACCTTTCAAAAACCCCATCTATAAATTAAATAAAAAAACCGGTGACATTACACATCCCTGTCTGACTCTTTTCGGGAAGAAATCCCCCCCTTTTCCTTCACACCCAAAACCGGCCTCACTATATATTTTTATACCCATTAAAAAAGCAAAAAACATTTTTATTTTTTTCATCTTCAGATTATCATGGTTTTAATTAATTTATCATTCTACCCCTCAAAGGAGATTTTACTGTAAGGCATTTGACTTGTTTCCCCGTCCTTGGATTGAAAAATATTGTCCCCCCTTCCCCCAGATGTTGTATTACCCCAAGGGTTTTTTTGCTTCCCCCTTTAGATAAAATAATAATCTAATTCTCCGTGTGCTGCAGGATTTTTTTTTTTTACAGTGCACACTGACCCACAGACCCATTTTCTCACATGTGGGCCCCACCGCTTTCTCCTGCTTGATTTGAACCACTAGAATTATTGAGTTATGTAGTCCGAAACCTGGCTGAAGCGTTAAAATACGGCCGAAACAGTCAAAGGGTTAACCTTATCCCCTTTTTACATCATGTGGTAAGGTTGTCATTGACAATGTTTTTGTGCCTCCTTCCCCCAAAATACCTCCATTTGCCCCCTCTTGATTTGGGGGCCCCAATTACAGTATTGTCAAGGGCTGAAGGGGGCTGTTGAGGGGTTTGGTCATTTTTGAGAGAATGGAGCAAAATAAATGCTTGGAGAGTGTATAAATCTGTGGGGAAACAAGGCGGGGGAGGGTTTTCCTCGAAAAGGTTGGAGGGAGGGGATAAAGGGGGTTTTTTTGGGGGGAGGGGCTTGGACTTTAGTAGATGTAGAGTGTGTTAGAAGGGGTGAATGGAAATGAATGCTTTTCGGGGCTGACGAGCTCTTTGTGCGGCAGGGGAATATTTTTTGAAGGGATTTAGAAAATGGGTTTGTGGGGCTTTAGTCTGGGAAAGGGGAAATAAAGTCCTGCACTTTAAACCCCTTTAAAAAGTCCAAAAAAGATCGACGTTCAAAAATTTTTCCCAAAAGTGCTTAAAAAGTTTTTTTTTAATATTTTCAAAAATAA
>NW_026466277.1:0-14064 GCF_026875155.1 Cherax quadricarinatus
GGGCCTTGGGTCCAAGTGGTGGCCCGGGGCCCTTGTCCATGTGGTGGCCGGGCCTTTCCAAAAAGGGGTGGCCCGGGCCTTGTCCAAGGGTGGGCCGGGCCTTTGTCCAAGTGGTGGCGGGGGTTTTTTCCCAAGTGTTGGCCTGGCCTAGTCTAAGTGGTGGCCCGGGCCTTTTCCAAGTGGTGGCCCGGCCTAGTCTAAGTGGTGGCCCGGGCCTTGTCCAAGTGGTGGCCCGGGCCTTGTCCAAGTGGTGGCCCGGGCCTTGTCCAAGTGGTGGCCCGGCCTAGTCTAAGTGGTGGCCCGGGCCTTGTCCAAGTGGTGGCCCGGGCCTTGTCCAAGTGGTGGCCCGGGCCTTGTCCAAGTGGTGGCCCGGCCTAGTCTAAATGGTGGCCCGGGCCTTGTCCAAGTGGTGGCCCGGCCTAGTCTAAGTGGTGGCCCGGGCCTTTTCCAAGTGGTGGCCCGGCCTTGGCTCCCTGTCTTGGGAGTGTCTGAGACCTAAGTCTGCCATGGGAGAAGGTAAGAACATAAGAACATAAGAACGAAGGAACACTGCAGAAGGCCTACTGGCCCATGCGAGGCAGGTCCAAGTCTTGTGTGATGAATGGTTTGAAAAACCGACAAGTTGAAGGTTGAGACACTTATGCAGCATATGGGAATCTTTATTCAGGAAACGTTTCGCCACACAGTGGCTTCATCAGTCCAATACAAAGAGGAAGGCGTAAGGAGAGTAGGAGTATGAGGTAATCAGTCCCTCAGCCTGGAGTCGATGTGTTCAGTCCATCAATCTTGTAGAATGGTACATTCTACAAGATGATGGACTGAACACATCGACTCCAGGCTGAGGACTGATTACCTCATCTCCTTTTCCTCTCCTTACGCCTTCCTCTTTGTATTGGACTGATGAAGCCACTGTGTGGCGAAACGTTTCCTGAATAAAAAATTCCCATATGCTGCATAAGTGTCTCAACCTTCAACAGGTCCAAGTCTCCTACCGGTTTCCCAAGCCCCCAAACCTATTACCCCCCTTATTTTCCGGAAACCATTTAACCCCTTTCATCTTCCCCCAAAACCCCCACTTTTTTTTCCCAAATTTTTTAAAAAAGCCCAATTTCCCTCTTAAACGGTACTTGGGATTTTGTTCCCCCTTCCCCCTTTTTCAAAAGAATTTTATATCCTTCCTGAAAATTTTTTAAAAAAAGGGGACCCAAAACATTTTTCAGCAAAAATTAAATTTTTATTTACCTGTTTATTTAACACCTAACCCCCCCAAATTTTTAGTTTTCTGGATAGAAGCCAAGATTCAAAAAGGGGGTTTTTGGGGGAAAATTTTTATCCTTTGAATTTTGGTTTAATTTCTGTTTAACCAAAAAATTTCCAAATCTTGGGCCAACCGGAAAAATTAAAAAAAATTCCTTTTATTTATTTTTTTGGCCCCAAGGTTTATTCCTTTTCCAAAAATTTTTTTTTTTTTTTTTTTTTTTTTTTTTTTTTTTTTTTTTTTTTTTTTTTAAAATTTAGAACTTGCATTTGTCTATTTTAAACTGCATCGCCACTTCTCCGACCAGATCAGCTATTCAAATTTCCTGGAGTGCCAATGTCCCGCAAATAAAAATTCGACGGCTATTTTGGTGTCATCGGCAAACTTGCCGATGTCGCTCTTTATGCCTCATCTATTCGTTTTGAGATTGTGAACGCAGGGGCCCAACACTGACCCCTGTGGAACACCGCTCGTGACACTTCCCACTCGATTTCTCCCCATTTTGCAAACTCCTGCTCCTTTTTGTAAACCCATGCCTCTATCCAGGAAAAAATTTCCCTCCTTTCCCAGTGCTTTAATTTTCCTCAAAGTCTCGATGGGGGGACCCTGTCAAAACCCTTATGAAGTCCATATCAAAATTATCATATTCTTTACCAGACTACTCCTCAAATACCTTATGAAAAAAGTTAATAAATTCGAAAGGGCAAAAAGGGGCCCTTTTGTAAAACCATGCTGAGATTCGTTATTTAATTTATGTTTTCAAGGGGGCTACAACTGCCTCGGCAATTATTGATTCCATAAATTTTCCCACTATGGGGGGGTTAGGCTTTTTGGTCTATAGTTCGAAGAAAGGGACCTGCACCTTTTTTGAAAATAGTATCACATTTGCCATTTTCCACTTATCGGGCACCATGCCAGTTTGTGGATATTTGAAAAGTTTAGCCAAAGGTTGCAAGCCCTCTTTACTTCCTTTAGAACCCTTGCATACAGTTCATCAGGGCCGGGGATTTGTTAGGTTTTTTTTTTATCTATTTGCCTAAGGCCCCAAGTCATTGCCCTAATAGTACACAGTTTATTATCGCCTGTTCTACATAATTTATCATTACGGGAATATCGCGGTATCCCCCTGTGAAAAAAACTGAGAGGAAGTATGTTTAAAAATTCTACACTTTTCCCTTTATCACTTCAGTGACTGACCCGAGAACTTTGAGTGGGCCTATCTTTTCCCTGATCTTATTTCTTTTTACCGAAAAATCCTTTTGGTTTTAGCTTCGATTCTCTTGCAACTTTAACCTCATAACTCTTTTTGCTTTTCTAATTCCCTTTTTTATTTCTCTCTTTAACTAAAATATGATTTTTTCCATTGCCCCTCTCCCCTTTTTTTTTTGCCTATATATGCCCCTCTTTTTTACCAATCAAAATTTTAATCTATGTTCATCCATTTAGGGTATTTTTGTTTGATCTGATTTCCCTTTTGGAACTAAATTTTACTGAGCAGCAGAACTAAGCCCTGGAAAGCATCATTCGGCAACCATCACCACCTACCCGCCCCTTAGTCATCATTTCCAGTTCAGCCCACCTAAGTAATTTTTTTAGTCCCTTTAAAATCACCAAACGAAAAATCAGGGGCGGGGAAATTGATTGCCATTATTAGGGGAATTCCTGATATAAATTAAAAATGAGTGATTTTTTTGATCACTTTCCCCCCCCTCTCATTAACCCCAAGATATTTAAATTTGTGTTTCCCCAGGCAAAAACAAGTCAAGGAGTTTTTCCCCTAGTTGGGTCGTCACAAAATGTTTTAAAAAAAAAACCTGGATCGTATCAAGAAAGTCACCTACTCTAAATTTCCGTCAAAATTTCTCCAGCAAACTGTCTATAGTTAAATCTCCCATTAGCACAAATTTCGATGTAGATGCCCTTTCGAATTTCGTCCCAAGAAGTTTTTCTGCACTCCCTATCAAGATTTTTGGGGGCCCCCTAAATCACACCCAAAATTTTTTTCTCGGGCCCCCGAGAAGCGTAACCAAACAGATTCAGTGGGTACGCTTCTAATTTAATATTTGTCTAACCAACAATTAAATTGTCCTCGACATACATCGCTACTCCAACCCCCTTCCTGTTTTACCCTGTCATGTGGGAAAAATTTTAAAACCTTGAATGACATTCAGAGGGCATCTCTCTATCTTTCAGATTTAGCCAGGGTTCGTTTAGCAAAAATTTCTATTCTCCTGACTTGCAATTAATCTTAGCTCATCATCTTATTTTTACACTCCTGCTATTGTAAGTAAACCTTAAGGGAGCTAGTCCCTTGCGCCCTCTGCTGTCCCCCCCTTTTTTTTCTGACCTGTCTATTGTCTTTATTTATAATTCATGTGAAAGCCCCTTTTTTACATTTCGTTTTCCAACCCAAATGTTGCAAACCCGCTTGTTTTCTCAACACACCCCAACCCCTTTTTTCCATCATTTAAAATCAAGGGATTTCACCAATGGCCTTCTCAATCGAGTCCCGCAAGTGACCACCCCAGCCCCAGGAGATGTACCCCACCCTTGATAATACATTTTTTCCAAAAAAGTTGTTCCCGTTTCAATGAAAGGGTGCAATTCCTTGCGTATCTTTAGCCACAATTTACCCAAATTTCCCCCAGACAACCCTTTATTTTCCTACTCCCCCTTTTAGGCAAGTGCTAATAATTTGGGGCCCTCCCCTTTGACTTTTAAAGAAATCTATAGCTGACCTGTACTTATCTAGCACCCTTTTCTCCTCCCTTCCCCAAAACATTTCCACCAGCACTGAACAGTAATGGGGTTTCCCTTTTCCTGACAGATATTATCCCGCTGTTGACAATGTCCCCAACACCCGCCCCGGGAAGCACACTCATCTTATCTTTTTTCCCATTACAAAAAGTACGGGGCAATGTATCTTACCCGAGAGTCACCAACCACAAGAATGCGCTTACCTCCATTTAGCAGGGGCAGTAGTACCCTTACCTTCACTGGCCACTGAAGTACATTCATCCTGAAGAACAGAGAAGCGATTTCTACCTTCAGATCTTCACTCTTAACTTTCCTTACTCTGATGCGCCTTCCATTACTGTGAACTACTCGCCACTTGTAGCAGGTGCTGGGCTGCACCTCACTGCTGGTAGCCGTTGCTGCCTCCCCAACTACAGCCTCCTCACAGCGAGAGACAGACTGCACCTCGCTGCTAGAAGCCTCATTCCCCACAACTCCAGCCACCTCACACTCTCTCCCAGACCCATTGAGGTGGACCTTCAGCCTCCTAATCTCCTCCTGGAGAAGCAAGACCTCCTCCTTCAACTCTCCAACCTCAATTTTTAAAACACTGCAGAAGCAAGCCATGCTTTGTAACCGTCCACACTAATCCCCAAGGCAGCTCAGGGTCTGTGACCTCACGTGACTACTGACCACTGAGTACTCAAAAGTACCCCCACCAAGTACCCCCTCATCTTTGCGACCATCTGCCCCAAGCCAAGCCACATTCCCCGCCCTCACGAGGCTCGTAGGGAGAAGCTAGGCCTCTCTGGTCTGCCATCCCTACCCCGAGGGGGATAATGGGATTGACAGTCTTGTGAGCTGCAAGCTCTAGCTCAGGCACCTACCCTACCCTAGAAGGGCTAGGCATGGTGTCGATGTCTCTGGCTTAGGCACCTACCCTACCCTAGAAGGGCTGGGCATGGTGTCGATGTCTCTGGCTTAGGCACCTACCCTACCCTAGAAGGGCTGGGCATGGTGTCGATGCCTCTGGCTCAGGCACCTACCCTACCCTAGAAGGGCTGGGCATGGTGTCGATGTCTCTGGCTCAGGCACCTACCCTACCCTAGAAGGGCTGGGCATGGTGTCGATGTCTCTGGTTGAGGCACCTACCCTTCCCTAGAAGGGCTGGACATGTTGTCGATGTCTTTGGCTCAGGCACCTACCCTACCCTAGAAGGGCTGGGCATGGTGTCGATGTCTCTGGCTCAGGCACCTACCCTACCCTAGAAGGGCTGGGCATGGTGTCGATGTCTCTGTCTCAGGCACCTTCCTTGCCCTAGAAGGGCCGGGCATGGTGTCGATTCCTCTGGCTCAGGCACCTACCCTACCCTAGAAGGGCTGGGCATGGTGTCGATGTCTCTGGCTCAGGCACCTACCCTACTTTAGAAGGGCTGGGCATGGTGTCGATGTCTCTGGCTCAGGCACCTACCCTGCCGTAGAAGGGCTGGTCATGGTGTCGATGTCTCTGGCTCAGGCACCTACCCTACCCTAGAAGGGCTGGGCATGGTGTCGATGTCTCTGGCTCAGGCACCTACCCTACCCTAGAAGGGCTGGGAATGGTGTTGATGTCTCTGGCTCAGGCACCTACCCTACCCTAGAAGGGCTGGGAATGGTGTTGATGTCTCTGGCTCAGGCACCTACCCTACCCTAGAAGGGCTGGGCATGGTTTCAATGTCTCTGGCTCAGGCACCTACCCTACCCTAGAAGGGCTGGGAATGGTGTTGATGTCTCTGGCTCAGGCACCTACCATTCCCTAGAAAGGCTGGGCATGGTGTCGATGTCTCTGGCTCAGGCACCTACCCTGCCCTAGAATGGCTAGGCATGGTGTCGATGTCTCTGGCTCAGTCACCTACCCTACCCTAGAAGGGCTGGGCATGGTGTCGATGTCTCTGGCTCAGGCACCTACCCTACCCTAGAAGGGCTGGGCATGGTGTCGATGTCTCTGGCTCAGACACCTACCCTACCCTAGAAGGGCTGGGCATGTTGTCGATGTTTCTGGCTCAGGCACCTACCCTACCCTAGAATGGCTGGGCATGGTGTCGATGTCTCTGGCTCAGGCACTTACCCTACCCTAGAAGGGTTGGGCATGGTGTCGATGTCTCTGGCTCAGGCACCTACCCTACCCTAGAAGGGCTGGGCATGGTGTCGATGTCTCTGGCTCAGGCACCTACCCTACCCTAGAAGGGCTGGGAATGGTGTTGATGTCTCTGGCTCAGGCACCTACCCTACCCTAGAAGGGCTGGGAATGGTGTTGATGTCTCTGGCTCAGGCACCTACCCTACCCTAGAAGGGCTGGGCATGGTTGCAATGTCTCTGGCTCAGGCACCTACCCTACCCTAGAAGGGCTGGGAATGGTGTTGATGTCTCTGGCTCAGGCACCTACCATTCCCTAGAAAGGCTGGGCATGGTGTCGATGTCTCTGGCTCAGGCACCTACCCTGCCCTAGAATGGCTAGGCATGGTGTCGATGTCTCTGGCTCAGTCACCTACCCTACCCTAGAAGGGCTGGGCATGGTGTCAATGTCTCTGGCTCAGGCACCTACCCTACCCTAGAAGGGCTGGGCATGGTGTCGATGTCTCTGGCTCTTGCACCTACCCTACCCTA
Source organism: Cherax quadricarinatus (assembly GCF_026875155.1). Lineage (NCBI taxonomy): Eukaryota > Metazoa > Arthropoda > Malacostraca > Decapoda > Parastacidae > Cherax > Cherax quadricarinatus. The sequence goes on from NW_026466277.1 coordinate 6,640, forward strand.
GAAGGGCTGGGCATGTTGTCGATGTTTCTGGCTCAGGCACCTACCCTACCCTAGAATGGCTGGGCATGGTGTCGATGTCTCTGGCTCAGGCACTTACCCTACCCTAGAAGGGTTGGGCATGGTGTCGATGTCTCTGGCTCAGGCACCTACCCTACCCTAGAAGGGCTGGGCATGGTGTCGATGTCTCTAGCTCAAGCACCTACCCTACCCTAGAAGGGCTGCGCATGGTGTCGATTTCACTAGGCTCAGGCACCTACCCTACCCTAGAAGGGCTGGGCATGGTGTCGATGTCACTAGGCTCAGGCACCTACCCCACCCTAGAAGGGCTGGGCATGGCGTCGATGTCACTAGGTTCAGGCACCTACCCTACCCTAGAAGGGCTGGGCATGGTGTCGATGTCTCTGGCTCAGGCACCTACCCTACCCTAGAAGGGCTGGGCATGGTGTTGATGTCTCTGGTTCAGGCACCTACCCTACCCTAGAAGGGCTGGGCATGGTGTCGATGTCTCTGGCTCAGACACCTACCCTACCCTAGAAGGGCTGGGCATGGTGTCGATGTCTCAGGCTCAGGCACCTACCCTACCCTAGAAGGGCTGGGCATGGTGTCGATGTCTCTGGCTCACACACCTACCCTACCCTAGAAGGGCTGGCATGGTGTCGATGTCTCAGGCTCAGGCACCTACCCTACCCTAGAAGGGCTGGGCATGGTGTCGATGTCTCTGGCTCAGGCACCTACCCTACCCTAGAAGGGCTGGGCATGGTGTCGATGTCTCTAGCTCAGGCACCTACCCTACCCTAGAAGGGCTGCGCATGGTGTCGATTTCACTAGGCTCAGGCACCTACCCTACCCTAGAAGGGCTGGGCATGGTGTCGATGTCACTAGGCTCAGACACCTACCCCACCCTAGAAGGGCTGGGCATGGTGTCGATGTCACTAGGTTCAGGCACCTACCCTACCCTAGAAGGGCTGGGCATGGTGTCGATGTCTCTGGCTCAGGCACCTACCCTACCCTAGAAGGGCTGGGCATGGTGTTGATGTCTCTGGTTCAGGCACCTACCCTACCCTAGAAGGGCTGGGCATGGTGTCGATGTCTCTGGCTCAGGCACCTACCCTACCCTAGAAGGGCTGGGCATGGTGTCGATGTCTCTGTCTCAGGCACCTTCCTTGCCCTAGAAGGGCCGGGCATGGTGTCGATTCCTCTGGCTCAGGCACCTACCCTACCCTAGAAGGGCTGGGCATGGTGTCGATGTCTCTGGCTCAGGCACCTACCCTACTTTAGAAGGGCTGGGCATGGTGTCGATGTCTCTGGCTCAGCCACCTACCCTGCCGTAGAAGGGTTGGTCATGGTGTCGATGTCTCTGGCTCAGGCACCTACCCTACCCTAGAAGGGCTGGGCATGGTGTCGATGTCTCTGGCTCAGGCACCTACCCTACCCTAGAAGGGCTGGGAATGGTGTTGATGTCTCTGGCTCAGGCACCTACCCTACCCTAGAAGGGCTGGGAATGGTGTTGATGTCTCTGGCTCAGGCACCTACCCTACCCTAGAAGGGCTGGGCATGGTTTCAATGTCTCTGGCTCAGGCACCTACCCTACCCTAGAAGGGCTGGGAATGGTATTGATGTCTCTGGCTCAGGCACCTACCATTCCCTAGAAAGGCTGGGCATGGTGTCGATGTCTCTAGCTCAGGCACCTACCCTCCCCTAGAATGGCTAGGCATGGTGTCGATGTCTCTGGCTCAGTCACCTACCCTACCCTAGAAGGGCTGGGCATGGTGTCGATGTCTCTTGCTCAGGCACCTACCCTACCCTAGAAGGGCTGGGCATGGTGTCGATGTCTCTGGCTCAGGCACCTACCCTACCCTTGAAGGGCTGGGCATGTTGTCGATGTTTCTGGCTCAGGCACCTACCCTACCCTAGAATGGCTGGGCATGGTGTCGATGTCTCTGGCTCAGGCACTTACCCTACCCTAGAAGGGTTGGGCATGGTGTCGATGTCTCTGGCTCAGGCACCTACCCTACCCTAGAAGGGCTGGGCATGGTGTCGATTTTCTCTGGCTCAGGCACCTACCCTACCCTAGAAGGGCTGGGAATGGTGTTGATGTCTCTGGCTCAGGCACCTACCCTACCCTAGAAGGGCTGGGAATGGTGTTGATGTCTCTGGCTCAGGCACCTACCCTACCCTAGAAGGGCTGGGCATGGTTTCAATGTCTCTGGCTCAGGCACCTACCCTACCCTAGAAGGGCTGGGAATGGTGTTGATGTCTCTGGCTCAGGCACCTACCATTCCCTAGAAAGGCTGGGCATGGTGTCGATGTCTCTGGCTCAGGCACCTACCCTGCCCTAGAATGGCTAGGCATGGTGTCGATGTCTCTGGCTCAGTCACCTACCCTACCCTAGAAGGGCTGGGCATGGTGTCAATGTCTCTGGCTCAGGCACCTACACTACCCTAGAAGGGCTGGGCATGGTGTCGATGTCTCTGGCTCAGGCACCTACCCTACCCTAGAAGGGCTGGGCATGTTGTCGATGTTTCTGGCTCAGGCACCTACCCTACCCTAGAATGGCTGGGCATGGTGTCGATGTCTCTGGCTCAGGCAATTACCCTACCCTAGAAGGGTTGGGCATGGTGTCGATGTCTCTGGCTCAGGCACCTACCCTACCCTAGAAGGGCTGGGCATGGTGTCGATGTCTCTAGCTCAGGCACCTACCCTACCCTAGAAGGGCTGCGCATGGTGTCGATTTCACTAGGCTCAGGCACCTACCCTACCCTAGAAGGGCTGGGCATGGTGTCGATGTCACTAGGCTCAGGCACCTACCCCACCCTAGAAGGGCTGGGCATGGTGTCGATGTCACTAGGTTCAGGCACCTACCCTACCCTAGAAGGGCTGGGCATGGTGTCGATGTCTCTGGCTCAGGCACCTACCCTACCCTAGAAGGGCTGGACATGGTGTTGATGTCTCTGGTTCAGGCACCTACCCTACCCTAGAAGGGCTGGGCATGGTGTCGATGTCTCTGGCTCAGACACCTACCCTACCCTAGAAGGGCTGGGCATGATGTCGATGTCTCAGGCTCAGGCACCTACCCTACCCTAGAAGGGCTGGGCATGGTGTCGATGTCTCTGGCTCAGGCACCTACCATACCCTAGAAGGGCTGGGCATGGTGTCGATGTCTCTGGCTCAGGCACCTACCCTACCCTAGAAGGGCTGGGCATGGTGTCGATGTCTCTGGCTCAGGCACCTATCCTACCCTAAAAGGGCTGGGCATGATGTCGATGTCTCAGGCTCAGGCACCTACCCTACCCTAGAAGGGCTGGGCATGGTGTCGATGTCTCTGGCTCAGGCACCTACCCTACCCTAGAAGGGCTTGGCATGGTTTCGATGTCTCTGGCTCAGGCACCTACCCTACCCTAGAAGGGCTGGGCATGGTGTCGATGTCTCTGGCTCAGGCACCTATCCTACCCTAGAAGGGGTGGGCATGGTGTCGATGTCTCTGGCTCAGGCACCTACCCTACCCTAGAAGGGCTGGGCATGGTGTCGATGTCTCTGGCTCAGGCACCTACCCTACCCTAGAAGGGCTGGGCATGGTGTCGATGTCTCTTTCTCAGGCACCTATCCTACCCTAGAAGGGGTGGGCATGGTGTCGATGTCTCTGGCTCAGGCACCTATCCTACCCTAGAAGGGCTGGGCATGGTGTCGATGTCTCTGGCTCAGGCACCTACCCTACCTAGAAGGGCTGGGCATGGTGTCGATGTCTCTGGCTCAGGCACCTACCCTACCCTAGAAGGGCTGGGCATGGTGTCGATGTCTCTGGCTCAGGCACCTACCCTACCCTAGAAGGGCTGGGCACGGTGTCGATGAACATGAAACTTAACAGTTCAAGAAAATCACGAGTTTTCAACATTTCTCTGTCTTCTTTTCATCAGTTTTTAAAATTCTCTACAGTCATATATGATAAAATATTTGATTTTTAAGAACTTTGAACCTGCATTCTTCCTATATTAAAAATGACTGGAACAGATCCTGGAACAATCTGGAGAAATATTTTGCAAGTTGGGGGCGCTGACCCCCGGTAATCCAGGTAAGTTGGGACGTTGACCCCCAGTAATCCAGGTAAGTTGGGACGTTGACCCCCGGTAATCCAGGTAAGTTGGGGCATTGACCCCCAGTAATCCAGGTAAGTTGGGACGTTGACCCCCAGTAATCCAGGTAAGTTGGGACGTTGACCCCCGGTAATCCAGGTAAGTTGGGGCATTGACCCCCAGTAATCCAGGCAAGTTGGGGCGTTGACCCCCAGTAATCCAGGGAAGTTGGGGCGTTGACCCTTTGTAATCCAGGTAAGTTGGAGCGTTGACCCCCGGTAATCCAGGTAAGTTGGGGCGTTGACCCCCGGTAATCCAGGTAAGTTGGGACGTTGACCCCCGGTAATCCAGGTAAGTTGGGCGTTGACCCCCGGTAATCCAGGTAATCTCCAGGACAAATGAGTGTAGAGGTTAAAAGCCCATCTAATAAGACATTCACAAACTATTGCACAACAACCGATACTTTAATTGTCGCCTACACAACCCAAACACAATAACAAATATTTTTAGGAACACCAGCGTTTGAAGACGATCGTAATGAGCATTCTCTAGTATGTTGAGTAATAATGGCAACTAAAGTTTACACACCTTAAAGTCACTTATTGCTTGGAAACCAACGTTTTAAGTTTATCATTTATTTTTGGAAATTATCAAATCAGCATTTACAAAACTTGTACTTATATATTTTCATCTCGTTTATAAATTGCAACAGTCATTAAAAATTTAAAGACATCCACAGAGACATACTTAAATTTTTTTATGAAAACTAATCCTACACCAAATTGTACTCTACAAATTCCACTAACAATCCCAGCCTTCATGAAACCTTGAAGCCAATCAGAAGAGACTTTCTCAAGGTATCGTAAAGAAACCTAAACCAAGAATATTTTTATACCATTAACCAGAAGACACCTGCACAAGCTGCATGAACCTTCACAAATTACAATACACCAGCCCAGAAAATATGAAAACGATGAAAACGATGTATTCAAAATTAAAGATATTATTTTGATGATGGTAATAAGACAGGTAACCACTTAAAGTAACCTATTTCAAAATACCCAATAATTATATTCAACAATTATTGCAAAATTCTTGCTGGTGAAGGTGTGGACGTCTACAAACTCATCTTCTGGTTTCAACCGTGCAGAATTCCTTCGATGGACCCATTACGTACCTCTGTAATCTGTAAATACCTTTGTAACTTGTCATGATTGTGACCAGACCTACCTGGAGTTCATTACCTTTGTAAATTTTGAGTTCATTACCTTTGTAAATTGTGAGTTCATTACCTTTGTAAATTGTGAGTTCATTACCTTTGTAAATTGTGAGTTCATTACCTTTGTAAATTGTGAGTTCATTACCTCTGTAACTTGCTCAGCTATCAAAACTTTGGAGTCCAGTCCCTGGACCAATTATGTACCTCTGTAATCTTTTGACTACCGCCCACAGGATGGGTATAGGGTGCATAATAAACATATTAAACTAACTGGTTAACAATATTTCTCAGTACTAAGTAGTCTGTGAGAATTTCTAAAAGAATGAGCTGCACTTCTCTGCCTCTTTCTAATTTTCAGCTCGGCCCAGTGTACAAACAGCACCTAAAGCCTTGCTTAGATACAAATTCTAATATGTACATTAGCTGGGGACTTTAAATACAAGAAATATTTTCATATGTATGATGTTTTTTGTTAAGGGATACTATTAGTTGTTAATATGTATTCTTTTTACATATTAACAAACAAAGGTTTCACTGATAATTTTGCTGGAGTCATAACAACAGAAGAAACACACTGCTGTAAGTTTTTAGTTTAGTTATCCTGAGCCTCTCATGTGAGAGGAGAACGAACCTATTATGTTCTTTATGATAATGTCGTTATTAACTACAAGTACATGTACAAGGTATACAAGTACATGTACAAGGTATACAAGTACATGTACAAGGTTTACAAGTACATGTACAAGGTATACAAGTACATGTACAAGGTATACAAGTACATGTACAAGGTATACAAGTACATGTACAAGGTATACAAGTACATGCACAAGTAAGTAAGTAAGTAAGTAAGTAAGTTTATTCAGGTATACACAAATACAGTTACATAGAATTATCATACATAGCAGCATATGTGTAGAGAACCTAGGATAACCCAAAAAAGTCAGACAGAGTGACTTATTTCCATTGGGGTCCTTTTACCTTATTATTATAGTATAAAGGTTATAATATTTTCTTATTATTCTACAATGAAGATAACATCTTATTATCATACTAAAAAGACTATCTGCTACACCAAGGTCATTAAGACTATCTACAATACGAGGGTCATTACAAGGAATAAGGTAAAAATTTACACGTGATGTTAGCTAAAAAATAGAAAATCATTCCCCTCCCTTTCTGTAGCTACATTCATCAGACACCTTTTGGCACTCTTCTTGAACTGGTTCACGCTATGACTGGCTTTGACATGTGCGGGTAGTCTGTTCCATTCCTTTTTTTGCTGTACAATAAAAGGTGTTTGAAGCCTGGCCACTGACTGTGGGTACTACAAAGTTGTGCTCTCTCCCCCTAGTACTATGATTGCTTTGGTTCCAACCTTGACAAAATTGACAGCAAGATATTATGGCATTGTTTGTGAGCAATTTTATAAACATGATTTAGCTTCAGTTGTTTTACTGTGTCTTCAACATTCAGCATATCCAACTGCTGTAATTCATCCTGGCCTACATGTTCTCTTGGTCCCAGCCCCAGGATGAATCTTACGATTTTGTTCTGGGTGATTTGCAGTCTATCTTTCAGTTTTTTTGTCAAGGCAGAGTACCAAGAAGAGCAAGCGTAATCCATATGGCATTGTATAAGGGCTAGACATAGGGTCCTGCGAGCCTCAGTAGGTAGACACTGTGCTTGTCTATACAGGAACTTCAGTTTGGCATTCGCTTTCTTTACTACACTGTTCCCTATGAATTCTCCTGACATGCATGGGTCAAAGGGGATTCCCAAATATTTTACTGATGAAACCAAAGTGATGGGCTCCCCATTACATTGAACATTAAAATTATTTACCCTTCTCAGTTTATGTTTCGTGCCAAATAGAATGGCTTCAGTTTTCCCTAGGTGTAATGATAGTTTGTTTTCTACTAACCATTTGCTGCAGGACTCCAGTTCCAGTGTTAAAACATTAGCAATATCTTGTGGGTCTTTACCTGACACTAACAGAGCAAATCAAAAGAGGAGAGGGGCAATTAAGAAATCGATATATTCAGTTAAAGAGAGAAATAAAAAAGGGAATTAGAAAAGCAAATAGAGATTATGAGGTTAAAGTTGCAAGAGAATCGAAGACAACCCAAAGGATTTTTT
>NW_026466278.1:0-13109 GCF_026875155.1 Cherax quadricarinatus
CCGTTTCCTTTGATTGCGTTTCTGCCCACATAGAAGAGATGGTTGATTTTGGTTTCTTGTACAACCTGACCAGGTCGGTGATACGTAACTCCACTTTCATATTTATCAATGATCTCTTTTTTCATTTCAATGGGTATTCTTACCCTTTGAGGTGTACGGTTGGCACTAGAAGCTTTCTTGGGCCCATGGTCACTTATTTTCCAGAAACAGCACCGAAAACACTGTAATAATACGAAATATTCCGAGTGTATGCTTGAATGTTACCGCGGAGGCTGGCTGGTAAACAATGGCACGGGCGGCACATGTGAGGCTGGCTGAGGGCGCACATTGGACGCGTCTCGGACGAAGGCCGCTGAGCGGGTTTTTGTCCACTATGCGGGGCAAAATTTTAGCGAACAAAGCGTCCGCTATGCGGATTGTCCGCTATGCAAGGCGTCCGCTATGCGGGGGTCCACTGTACATATGACATTTAAAGCACTCCAAAGAGATTATTATTATTACAAATTGTTATTATTATTATACATATAAATTTTTATTATAATTATTATAAATTATTATACCATTGCCATACCTTGTTCACTGAGTTTAACCCTTTCAGGGTCCATGCTGTAGTTCTATGGCTTTGAGTTGTGGGTCCAAACTGTAGAATTACGCCAAAATTCTAGCGGCCTCAAATTTAGCTCGAGAAGGCTGGTAGGCCTACATCTAAGAGAATGGGTCTGGATGGTCAGTGTGTGCACTAAGAAAAAATCTGGACGCCCACATGGCATTGCAAGAACACCGCCAAAGTGGCGGCAAGGAAGCTCTCACTCCCTGGGTGAATTTTGACTCTCCTCTTCCCAACTTGTAGTTCTAAAACTGATGGAAGTGGATCTGACGAGAAATTCTATGGTTCCGAACCATGTGGTACATTGTACCATATGGTACAATGGTGCCATATCATACAATGGTATATGGTACAATGGTGTCATATGGCACAATGGTATCATATGGCACAATGTACAATATGGTACACTGTAACATGTGGTACAGGGTACAGGGACCCTAATGGAAATACGTCTGTCTGACTTGTTTTTTGGTTATCCTAGGTCTCCAAACATATGCTGCTATGTATGATAATCTATGTAACCTTATTTGTGTATACCTAAATAAATTTATTTGTGCTTGAGTAAGTTTATTCAGGTGTACACAAATACAGTTACATAGATTATCATACATAGCAGCATATGTATAAATCCTAGGATAACCCAAAAAAGGCAGGGTGACTTATTTCCATAGGGATCCCTGTATCTGTACCATATGGTGCCTTGAACTGTATGGTACCATGCACAATATGGTACCCTGCACCATATGGCACCCTGCACCATATGCTGCTCTGCACTATATGGTATTCTGTACCATATGGTACCCTGTACCACATGGCACCCTGTACCACATGGCCAGTAGGTGTTGGTGCCAGAGGCACCAGCCAGGACTGAGTGAGTGGGTACACAAGCCCCCTGACTCAGCAGTTTCCAAGACAAAGCACTTCGTCATCCACCTCAAGCAACATGTCCAGTGGCTGTACATATATAAAAATATATAATAGAGCATTACTAATATACAACATTTTTGTATTTTTTGTTGTAAACCATTATTGTAATCAAAATAATGATGAAAATATTGGTGTGGTTGTGTTGAATACAACAGTACCATGTGGTACAATGTACCATATGGTACCATTGCACCATTTGGTACCATTGTACCATATGGTACCATTGTACCATATGGTGCCATTGTACCATATGGTACCATTGCACCCTATGCTACCATTGCACCCTATGGTACCATTGCACCCTATGGTACCATTGTACCATATGGTACTATATGGTACTGTTGTACTCAACACAACCACACTAATGTTTTCATCATTATTTTGTTTACAATAAACTTGCAAACAAGTTTTGTAAGCAATATAATGATAAATTAGTGCAGTTATTGTGTTGAATACAATGAGCGTACATTTATACATTATACATTATATTGGTCTCACAGGCCACAAAAGTTATTGGAAAAAAAATATTAGAAAAGAAAAGAAAAAAGTAAGAAAAACCTAAAATAAAATACAGTGGACCCTCGCATAACGTTGGCATCACATAACGTTAAATCCAAATAGCGATACATTTTATCGCTAAAATTTTGCCTCGCATAGCGCTAAAAAACTCACTCAACGCTATTCGTCCGAGACACGTCTATGTGCGGCCTGAGCCAGCCTCTCATGTTCCGCTGGTGGCATTGTTTACAAGCCAGCCTCCGCGGTAACATTCAAGCATGCAGTCGGAACATTTCATATTATTAAAGCATTTTTGGTGATTTCATCTGCAAAATAAGTGACCATCGGCCCCAAAAAAGCTTCTAGTGCCAACCCTACAGGAATAAGGGAGAGAATTACTATAGAGATGAAGAAAGAGATCATTGCTAAGTATGAAAGTGGAGTAGTGTCTACGAGCTGGCCAGGTTGTATAGTAAACCCCAATCAACCATCGCTACTATTGTGGCCAAGAAAACGGCAATCAAGGAAGCTGTTCTTGCCAAAGGTGCAACTGTGTTTTCGAAACAGAGATCACAAGTGATAGAAGATGTTGAGAGACTCTTGTTGGTGTGGATAAACGAAAAACAGATAGCAGGAGATAGCATCTCTCAAGCGATCATAAGTGAAAGGGCTAGGAAGTTGCATCAGGATTTAATTAGAAAAATGCCTGCAACTAGTGATGATGTGAGTGAATTTAAGGCCAGCAAAGGTTGGTTTGAGAGATTTAAGAAGCGTAGTGGCATACATTGTGTGATAAGACATGGTGAGGCTGCCAGTTCGGACCACAAAGCAGTTGAAAAATATGTGCAGGAATTCAAGGAGTACATAGACAGTGAAGGACTGAAACCTGAACAAGTGCTTAATTGTGACGAAACAGGCCTGTTTTGGAAGAAAATGCCAAGCAGGACCTACATTACTGAGGAGGAAAAGGCACTCCCAGGACATAAGCCTATGAAAGACAGGCTTACTCTGTTAATGTGTGCCAATGCTAGTGGTGATTGCAAAGTGAAGCCTTTATTAGTGTATCACTCTGAAACTCCCAGAGCGTTCAGGCAAAAGAATATTGTGTGTGCTGTGGAGGGCAAACAGTAAGGCATGGGTCACTAGGGACTTTTTCTATGACTGGTTCACCAAGCATTTGCCCCCAATGTGAAAAATTACCTAACTGAAAAGAAGTTAGACCTTAAGTGCCTCCTGGTGTTAGACAATGCCCCTGGTCATCCTACAGACTTGGCAGAGCGACTTTGTGGGGATATGAGCTTCATTAGGGTCAAGTTTTTGCCTCCTAATACCACTCCTCTCCTGCAGCCCATGGACCAGCAGGTTATTGCAAACTTCAAAAAACTGTACACAAAAGCTCTGTTTGAAAGGTGCTTTGTAGTGACCTCAGAAAAATCAATTGACTCTAAGAGAGTTTTGGAGAGGTCACTTTAATATCCTCAGTTGTGTAAACCTTATAGGTAAGGCTTGGGAGGGAGTGACTAAGAGAACCTTGAACTCTGCTTGGAAGAAACTGTGGCCAGAATGTGTAGACCAAAGGGATTTTGAAGGATTTGAGGCTAACCCTGAGAGGCATATGCCAGTTGAGGAATCAATTGTGGCATTGGGGAAGTCTTGGGGTTGGAGGTTACTGGGGAGGATGTGGAGGAGTTGGTGGAGGAGGACAGTGAAGAACTAACCACTGATGAGCTGCTAGATCATCTTCAACAGCAAGAGGGCAGACCTGAGGGAACTGCTTTGGAGGAGGGGGAGAGAGAGAAATTGAAGAAGTTGCCTACTTCAAAGATTAAGGAAATCTGTGCAATGTGGCTTAAAGTGCATACCTTTATGGTATGAAAATCACCCTCAGACAGCTTTTGCAAGCCGTGTTGGCAACCTGTACACTGACAGTGTTGTGAACCACTTCAGGAAAGTCATAAAAGAACAAGAGGTACAGCCTCTATGGACAGATATGTTGTGCGATAGAAGTCCAGTGACTCTGAAGCTGGTCCTAGTGGCATTAAAAGAAGGGAAGTAACCCCGGAAAAGAACTTGACACCTCAAGTCCTAATGGAAGGGATTCCCCTTCTAAACATTAAGACCATCAACACCTCTCCCTCCTCCCATCCATCAATCATCACCAGATCTTCAATAAAGGTAAGTGTCATGTAACTGTGCATGTCTTCTTCAGTTTGTGTGTATTAAAATTAATATTTCATGTGGTAAAAAAAAAAATTCTTTTCATACTTTTGGGTGCCAGGAACGGATTAATTTGATTTCCATTATTTCTTATGGGGAAAATTAATTCGCATAACGATAATTTTGCCTAACATTGAGCTCTCAGGTACGGATTAATAGTGTTATGCGAGGGTTCACTGTAATGAGACTGTACGGAAGTTGTGGATGTTGCAGCCACTCTGTCTCTGTAACTACTGATTGAATTTTTTTTTTTTGTTTTATTGCCTACAGAAAATTATCTTTAATTATGTAAGAAAATTTTTTTTTTCCATAATTCTTGGACCCTGGTGCAACCTTTGAGATTTGGCTTCTGGACCCTGAAGGGTCTAGAGGCCATGAAACTGAGAGCATAGCATATGACTCGGAAAAAAAAGGAAAAATCGTGCTATTTTTGCGTTTTTTCCTCTTCAAGGGGGGCTCCTTGGCATGGTGAAGAAGCTCTTGGTCTGAGGAATTAACCGTTGGGTCCCTTCCTCAGCCCAAAACCTAGTTACCTCCCAACCCCCGTAGTTGGTTTGCCCCTTATTCTTTGATAGAAAAGGTTTTTCCCACACAGTTCAGTGGGGGGTAGTTTTTTACTTAATGGCCTTATCTGTTTGGGTAAATTCTTACATTATGGCTGATCACCCAGTGCTCTGAATCCTTTCACCAGCCCTCTTAAAGGGTTAGTAAACTACTACTAAAAAAATTTAAAAATGTATTTCAAAGATAGTACGAATTACAATTACACCCTCACATTTTAAAAAACAAAGATTACCACTCCTAGTGTTCTCTCCATGGTTATCTTACTAACTTTTGCCCTTCCTCTTCTGACAAAAACTCGGGCTAACCATTTTTTTGACACACTTTATCCCCGGGGTAGGGGCCAAACTTAAATTAAAAAAACTCACCCTGGGCCCACATACCCCCCAAAAGTGAAGAAGGACCAGAGACCCTGCCGGGTTTGAAGGTCACCCACAGAGAGAGGGGAAAGAGGGGAAAGCCGCAAAGTTTCCCCCCACCAAAAAAAAGCTTTGAAAGCACATTCTCCCTTCCCACAATTCTCCCACCCCTTAATTTTACTTTTAAAAAAAGGGAAATAAAACTTTATAAATTATTATTTAAATTTGTGTGTGTGTCATGGGAAAACCCCTATTTTTTTTGAGAAAAGGCTTGACCCAGCTGCCCTCATCATAATTTGATACCCCTTAGACATTTAAAACTGGTCCCCATCAATTCAAATAATTAGGTTTTCCCAAGTAGTTTACTTTTAAATACAGGGTTGGGGCCCTATACCCATAACACCCCCCCCCTCCGAGAAGTTCAAAAAAGCTAGCCGTGCCCCTCGGATGGGCTAAAAAAAGTATATTGTTAAGTCTGAAGTGGTAAAAAAGACACTAAATGCACTATTTCCTAGCACCAAATACTCTTCATTTACGTTTTTTTACAACAGATTGCAGAATTTTTTAGAAAGCATTTTAACCATCCCCATATATCAAGGTGTAACTTTTTACAGTTTTGTGACTTTTAAACAATACACATTACAATGAAAAAAATTGCACACAATCCCCACGTGAACCCGCCCCAAAGGCCGTGCCTCTGCTATGGTAATCCGCAACAACTGTACTCCGGGGGCTTTCCCCTAACGGAAACGAGATTAACCCAAACCCCAAGCAGTCAGGTGTACACCAGGCGGGAAAACTTCAAAAAACGTAAAGGTGTCTCTCACTTGGGGGCCAACCAAACAGGGGAAAATTCCCATCAACACTCAATCCTTAACAGGTCCATAACCCATCTTCCCGAGGCCCCACCCACACAGACCTAAAAATTATAAGGGGAGGCTGACAGAACATGAAGGGGTCCAAGGGGACCACAAGGCAAATCGTCGGCCGTTTTGTTATAGAGCACCCCAAAGACACAACATCACATCCCTTCCTAAACGCTCATTTTACCGAAGGTTGAACCCACTGCTCAACTCACTTTAGTACACCCGACCCTCGTCACACTTTGCTCTGACCGACCCCTTCACAGTCAGATGGCTGTAAGGTACTCAGGCTCGCCGAGAGTCCCCCACTGAAAAAACAAAAGGTCGCACATGACAACACAAAGTACAAAGTATGCCCCATGTTACATGAAATCAGAGAAGTCGCAACCACATTCTCTGGCCTTTTATATTTTTGATTTCCCCAAATTTTAAAAAGGTGTAGGAAAAACCCCTTTTTTAAGAGTCTGATTTTAGCCCCTTACCAGGAAAGGATGAGAGATCCTGAGAATGTACAAATGCGAATAACCCCCCCAAAATGAAAATTTTTCTTTCCTGTGGTAAAATGTTGACATTTAAATTTAAAATTTTGCTATTATATAACAGTTTTGCAAGTCTCGCAGTGCAACAAAAAACCCCCAAAGACACCCTCTTTGACCCCGGTTGGATACAAAAGTTTACCCAAATACCATCACTTTCCTCTCTCACAAAAATTTTAAGCACAAATGAACACAATTTCATACAACATTAAAATGGTCGGGAACACAGGCCAGGGAAATCACATCTTCCTCCCCCATGTTTTAGTTTTTTTTAAAAATGTTTTCATCTCTTATGCATAATATCAATCTTCAACCCTGAAAACCCTTAGTTTTAAAAAACTTGTGGATCAGTGTTTATGCCAGGGTCCCACAAATTGGAACCATGAACATGGGAATCCCCCACGACTCTCACTGCCTACAAATGGTGTTGGGAAAGAATTTCACTTCTTCCTCCATCTCCAATTTTTAAATACAGTTTTTTTCCCCACAAAAACTTTTGAATTGGCTCCTTCCTTAAAAATTTTTCTTCTGGAGTTTAAATTTTTCCCCCCTTTACTGACATCCCGAATTTTTTATAAATTTCCCAAAGGGTGGCTGAGCCAACCCCAAACATTTTTCTCATTAAAACCAAGCATGCTTTCCCAAAATCTTTTACAAAACATTTTATTTCCTAAATATACTTTTCCCCGGGTAAACTCCAGTATCTCCGGGTTGGTATTTCATACAGTTATTGTTTTGCAGCCCTTTACATTCCATTAAAACATGGTCCTTTAAATTTTTTGACATAACTTAAAACCCTTTTTAACCCGGTTACGTGTACACTATACTCATTCTTTTTTGTTTGGGGGGTGGGGGTTTTTAATCTAACCCTGGAATTCCCCCCCAACTGTTCACTACAGCAACAGCCAAAGATTTTTTACAGAATTGGCTCCAGTTAACCAAAATTCCTCCAGCCTCCAATATCAGGGCCCCCTTATGGTCCACTCATCATCCTGGGCGGTTATGGGCACTTCACTGGTAAAAAAACCACCTCATACGACCAAACAGGTCGAAACTAGAAAAAGCTCGAGGGGGGGAGAAAACCCCCCTCCCCAAGCCAAAGCTCAAGATTCCAGGTGTTCCCCACTCACAAATACAAAGAAAGGGATCCTCTCATCCCATTTGTTAGTATTTCTATACCCTAGGGTTGCATCATTGTCTTGAGGGTTTTATGTAATTTCTCTATTTCCCCTTGAGATGGGGAGTGATACACAGTTGAACACGAGGGTCTACTTTTTTCCCCTTTAAAAATTTTTAAAAAAAACTTTTAGGGAAAGTTAGGCCCCTTGGGCTTTTTGCACCCTTGAGGAAAAAAAACTGAAAAAAAAACTTTATCAAAACCTTAAGACTTTGAGCAGTTATCTTGTGTAAGGGGCTGCTTCCAGGTACCTGGTAGGGAGAAATATTTCGTGGTAAATATCATTTCCCAGTTTGGTCCCGGGGAAAGGACCAAGTACATCTACTACCGTTCTGAAGGGGGCACCTGGTGCTAAAAGACTGAAGGGGAAAAGGTTTAATACTTTATTAGTTTCATTTTTATTTGGCAGGCATGACAGTTTTATATAATTCCCACCCTCTCCCCCAGCCAGGCCCGAAAAAGTCTGGGAAAACCCCGGATACTGTTTTTGCAATACCTATGTCCCCCAGAGGTGTGTCATGCACTAAGCTAAAAACATGGTTTCTATAAGGTCAGGCACCCCTACCTGGTGACAAAAAAATTGGTTTTCCTTCTACGGTACTGCAACCCAAGGTGCCTTTTCATGAGTATACCTTTCGAAATAAAGCTTTATTTAAACTAAAAATTCCCCCCTCAGTCACAGCTGAGGGTCTGATCGACTTTAAATGGTCATCACACCCCTGTGCAGCAATTTTAATGCATCAAGTAGGCCAAAACCCCTCAATACTTCCTTTTCTCTACATTAGGGTCAATCGGGTTTTTTGATCTTTTCTTTAGTTACTGCAGTTAACATCAGAAATATTTTTTCCAAAACCCAAGTTCCCCCCATCCCCAGAGAAAAATTTAAAAAGGGTTACCCTTTGGGATCCTGGTCACAGACATACTTTTTGTATACCCAAAAGGGAAAAATCTGGGAGGCCCCACCTTTTTCTCCCAAACTTTGGGGGCTGGTTTCCCCCCCCTAGGGGTTTTTCATGTCAACAACCCATAACGTTTTTTTCCGTAAAGGTTAACCCCTTCGAAGGGAATTCATCTGGTAATACGGGGGGAAAAGCCCAAATTGGGTTTCGATTTTTACCCATAATTGTACCGGGCCTTAGGTTGAACCCCAAACCCTTCAACAATTATCACCCGAAAAGGATCCTTAAACGGTGCACTCCCCATTAGCAAAGGTAGGGGCTACACCCTCTTCAAGGCAAAAGTTCTCAAATCTGCTCTCCTTTTGCAAACCCAAATGTGACCTACTAGAAAATATCACATCCTGGGTCTAATCCCAAAGGTTTCCCCTCACCTTTTGAAAACCTAATCAGGCAACTGGGTTACCTGCAGTTAGAGTCCTCTGGGGGGGTTCCCCCTTTCCCGACTCGCCGCCTTGACCCCCAAAACTTTTTTTGTGTGTCCAGTTTTGTTAAGTGTAACAGATAAACTCTTAAAGGGATTTTTTTTCCCTTTGGTGGGAGGACTGTTTTCTCGGGACCTCAAAAAATTATCTAATTTTCAGGAAACTTTTAACCCAAGACTTCCTTTTCCTTCTATTTTTGAGGGCACCCAGCCTTCCCCTTTTCCCCCAAATTTTTTTCCCATTACCCTTTAACCATAGGGCTTGGAATAGGGTTTTTGAAGGTGGGAAATTTTAAAGCGATGACTGGGTTTTTTTCTTACCCAAATTCCCGCAAGCCCAAAAATCGGGCCCTAAACCAGTGCTTTGAAAGATTATTGGGGTTTTTTTCCCCAAATATCTCTGGGGCAACGGGGTTGTATTGTAAAAATTCCTCATGAACCTCAGATCTACTAATTTTTTTTTAAAATCTTTTAACTCCCCTTTGGAAACAAACCCCTTTCTTTAAAAGAAACAGTTTTCATTCCCCAAATCAGTTAAGGTTGCCCCTCCCCAAATTTTTTTTTTTGAACTTTTTTCTATATTTCTCGGTATCATTTGGGAGGGAAGCAATACTTCCCCTTTAATCTTATCATAATTAGAAAAATTTTGCCCCTCCGAGTCTCTACTCTCGAATCCTTACCCACAGGGTTTTGTGCAAACAGGGTACCCCTTCTGTTTGGGCCCTCCTTGCTCCGAGCAGTCTTTTCAAAAAAGAAAAAAATTATTGGGGCACTCTCTGAAAATTAGGGGGCAAAATTTTCAGCTTTAGTTATTTAAAAATACTGTCAGGCCTTGTTCGACCTCCCAACCCTTTACTTTTTTTCCTTACTTTCATAAGTCATCTGACCCTAGTACGCTAATTTAAGTCTCATTTTCTCCCTTTTCCCTACAACCCCGGGGGAGGTGATCCCTATGTTACTGTTAACAGGCAGTTTATGATGAATTTTTTCCCTTTTCCCCGAAGCCAAAAAAGTTTAACCCTTTAGGGGGCCCAAAGGGCCCAAAATCTGAGTCACGCACCAGTGTCCAAGAAATTTTTAAAAAAAAAAAAAAATTATTTTTTTTACAGAATTAAAGACATTTTTTGTGAAGGGTAAAAACAAAAAAAAAATAGAATCTAACAGTACTTACCGAGATAAGTGCCAAGAAGTTTGTAAAATGGTGTGGCGGCAACATCGACTTTTCCACATACGTTTTAAATTTTATTTTGTTTTTAGTTGTTTTTTTTTTTTTTCCAATTTTTTTTCTTTTCCTACTAACATTTGGGGCCTGAGAGCCAAAATACTGAAAAAATTTATATATAAAAAATCTCGTATTAAACACAAAACCGCCTAAAGTTTTATCTATTATTTTTCCCACTTTTGTTTATTACAATAAACTGCACAAATATTGAAAATACAATGTTCTTTCATTATTTAATTTTTTTAAAATCACTGGCAGGGTTTTTTAGAACTGCGGGCTTGGGAACTCCTTGAAAAAAGGGAAACCATGCCAGAGGCACTTACATCCTCCCAAAAACCCCGGTGTTTTTCGTCTTTGTTCCTCGTTTTGTTTGTCACAGACAATGCCTCTTCTGAGCAAAATTTTCTTTTGGTTGAAGGAAGCTGTTTATAAAGGACCCCTTTTTTCTCTTTAAAAACCTTTGGGTATTGTATAAATTTCCGAGGCCTTTTGTTTAGGTTTTTCCCGGGTACTTCATTAGGGTTGTCCTGACAACAAAAAAAAAAAAATTCACCATAGGGTGGTCTTTACCATTTTTATTTGGTAATTTTATGCTTTTACATTGAAATGTCCGGAGGAAGAAAATTTTCTGTACCCTTGTAACTTTTCGAAAACTCAAAAAAACCAAATCTGCATGTACCTTGTCAACCAAGCGCAGTTTTGTGTAAAATCAATCACTGTCACTGGTTTTCGAATATTCATTAGTCACTCGATAAATTTTGCCACTGTTTGCTTTTTCATTAGGGTGAAGGGTTTGTCACAATGTACACCCGTTTGTCAGCCCCCCGAAAATCCCAGAGTCTTTGCGAAACACCCACTCTCCCCGAACACCTGCGTTGAGGGGGAAATTTTTTACGATTAAACGCCTGTGCCCACACATTTTTTTTTGTTCACTGCATGAATCACGAGTAATGGGCTTGTGTACCGTTATGGGTATTAATGTATGGCCCTTACCAAAAAAGGGTCCCATCATGTTTCTCACTACGTCACCTGTATACCCAATAACATCTTGGTATTTTAAATGTTTTACTCCCCGGGGTTAAAAACCCAATACCCAAAACACCGGCCACTGTCAAATCACAGAGTAAAACAATTTATACCAAACTTTCCTCTTTCGTTTTATGCTTGAATGACATCTCCTTTGAAAAAAATAAAGACCGTAAATTACAAGATTTTTAATGGATAAAAGTTATCCTGAACTTTTTTTGAGAACTAAAAACATTTCTAATCTTGTATAACCTGTCACTCTGTCAGGCCTGTTTTTTTCAGAAATCAACATACTAACAGTAAGAAAACCTGTTCCTGGTTTTTTTCATGAAAGGGGGGGTACAATAGCCGATCTGTTACCATTTTGCTTTTTTATTATGCTTATAACGTGAGGCATAAAACATTTTGTTGCAAAAAGCAATACATTTCTGCAAAATGTCTCTTCCCCCTGTGTATCTTGACTTGGTGATAAATCGTATTTGCCATGGTGTACTAAAAAAACTTTTTACTTTCCCTGACAATAATTTCCCCTCAATGGTGGTCAAAAAAAAAAGAATTCCATTCATTGCCGTGGTTTTCCAAGGGGGCAGGGAGGTAGAATTCCACTTTCGAGTCATCAAAGGGTGAGGGTGGGGGAAAAAAATTGGGGTTTTTTTTGCCAAACCCGAACGTTTGGGGGGATATGGGCATCATAGGGTGGGTTTTACGGGTGGTTGTGGGGGGCTGGGGGGTGCGTCCGCTTTGTCCTTTAACTGCGAGTCAGCGCGTGGGGTTTCCCGCGTGGCGCAGCGAGTCACGCTGGGTGCCACACCCCCACCCCCCCTAACACCCTCCCCTGATTCTGTGGCCCTCCTGCCAAAATGTGCCACATCATCTCACTAACACTAAAAAGGGTGGGGCCACGGGGGACCCGGGATGATACAGGATGTCTCCGTCCCCTGGGCACCATAGGGTAACTACCCGAGTGCATGCGGCGGCGAACATACCCACGCTTCCGGTGAAAATTTTTTCCTCACTATCATACTCGAACGATCGTCGAGCGCAATAAAATCACAATCCACGTCAGAATCATCGCATTTCTGAAGTCAAGGCCCCCCGGGAAAATATTTTTTCTCTTACGTTAGGGAAAACCCCACCCTGGTCAGAGGCCCCCACCAGAGGTAGAAGGGCGGGGTCGTCGGGGTTTTTTTTGCCTATTACGATATCCGTTCATTATTTTCGGTCACTAAATTATCAAAGCCGAAATTCGTTTCATTTCCCCTTCCATCAGGGCAAACTATCAACAGGAAGAGGAAGTCCCAATTTTCCGGGGGGTGGGGGCTGATTGCGATGAACATGGTGAACAGGGTGCTGACCGGCGTTCCCACAATGATGCAGGCGCCTAATTTTTGTTATGGCGCACACCCACAGCGCAGACCCCTTTTTCTCATATGGCCCATGGCGCTTTTCGCGCTAAATTTGACGGCGCTAGAATTTTGGGGAGATCTCGGTTTACACTCCCGACCGCCTAGATCTACGGGGCGGACCCTGAAAGGGTTAAAGACTCATCCCCTGACATAGTTTTTATCTTTAACCCTTTCAGGGGCCGTCCGTAGATCTACGGCTTTTCGTTCATGTCCAAAACCGTAGTTACGTCATGAGCTCAGCTCACTCTGAAAACGGAGTGGACACTTGGGCCTGATAGGAGAATACATCATGTGGGATGTGTGCCCACATAAACAAATCCTGCAGCCAGT
>NW_026466279.1:0-10000 GCF_026875155.1 Cherax quadricarinatus
TTTTGCATATAAATATATAAAATATTAAAATATATATATATAATATATATATATATATATATTATTGTGTGTGTGTTTTGTGTGTGGTGTGTGTGTGGGGTGTGTGTTGTGTGTGTGTGTGTGTGTGTTTTGTGTGTGTGTGTGTGTTGTGTGTGTAATAAGATCACAGTAAACAGGTGATTTCAGAATATGCAAAACAACCACTGTGAAAAAATAGAGAAGTTCCAAGTGCTTTCGTGACTACTCACATTATCCTCACATTATCCTTGATAATGTGAGTAGTCACGAAAGCGCTTGGAACTTCTCTATTCTTTCACAGTGGTTGTTTTGCATATATATATATATGTATGTATATATAGTATTTGAAGTGTAGCAAGTTGTGGTTAAGGTATCTGGCAGGATCTCCGGGGATTATCATCTCGGCTCTGAAACTGAAATTTATGACTTACGGAATGTTTACGTTGCATTAGTCAAGGATGTAAATAATATTCATGGAGAGCGCTAAACAGGCAGGATTAATACAGTACCTGGGAATAGGATACAATCAGCTTTGATCCTAAGAATGATATACCTGGGTAGGGTAGCTTTATTTTAAATCAAGAGCATCTAAGGATTATCAAGATTCCCTTCCTTGATGGGAAACTTCCCGAAGCCTCACCTCTCCCCAGGAGCTGGTCCACAAATTGGTTCACAAATATCCAGTCAAGGACCTAGGACCGAAATGTCTTCAAGAAAAGTGTTCTAAACTTAAGTATTC
This sequence comes from Cherax quadricarinatus, assembly GCF_026875155.1. Classification (NCBI taxonomy): domain Eukaryota; kingdom Metazoa; phylum Arthropoda; class Malacostraca; order Decapoda; family Parastacidae; genus Cherax; species Cherax quadricarinatus. Next base: position 758 of record NW_026466279.1, read on the forward strand.
GTGCAAAACAATCACGGGGGAGAGTTGAACAGTAGCTCTAGGCCTCTGGTATTGCAATCAACACACCATCAGGAGCTTGCAATGTTGCAGAAAAGAAGAGGTCCAAACAGATACGATCACAGGAAGTGCCTCTTTACTACAAAATTTCAAGCTCCTGATGTGTTGATGCAACACGAAAGGCGTAAAGCCATCATTCAACTCTCCCCCGTAGTTGTTTTTAATCTTGTATTGCTTGTTCGCGATATTTGCATATTATGTTTCCGTGTCCATCCCTTCTCCCTGTCTATCACAGACGTTACTAGAGGACAGTGAGAGCAGGATATACCACCCCTCCCATAGCTGAATGTGTACTGGCCAGCCGCTGGAAAGGGTGAGGCTTAAGAATGCTTGTATGCGCCATAATGGCTCTTAATCTAAAAATATGTATAAACTACTCTCCCTTTCTTAGGCTCAAAACTGATTATCTCTCATTCCTCAGATGTTTTATGGCCCCTACCTGTTGAGTGCTTCCCGTGAAAAACACTTACATTCCTGACGAATATAACGCCAATATTCCAACAGCCACCAATTTCACAGTGTCAGTCCCAAGAAGATGATCCCCTAGAGAAGATAGTGGGAGGCAGCTGTAGTGTTCTGCGGTGTTGTGTCGACAACAACTGTCTCTGCCAGGCTCCTGGTGTTTACCTACATAATGCTGTCTCATAATTTAGAAAAATGAACACACATGAAACTCTCTGAATATTTTTACTATCGAGAAGGTTTTTTTTTTCCAAGCTTCAGTGTGCATTAGCAGTGCAGGAAAGAACAAGGCAGTATAGGGAAGTATAAGGCAGTACAGGGAAGTACAAGCAAGTACAGGGAAATACAAGGCAATATAAGGCAGTACAAGGCAATACAGGGAAGTATAAGGCAGTACAAGGCAGTACTGCCGAGGTGCAACGGAAGTTTACAACAAATATTTAACAAAATAATTTTTTTCACACACACACACACACTGTTGCGGTCCCCTACCAAACTAGCGGTTAAATGGTTAACCTGCCGGCCGGCAGTACCACTGGGTACGTCATCAAACTCAATGTGGGGACTGCTGAGCCGGCCTTAGCAGCAGTAGGTACCTGAACACCTCACGGTACACATCTACTGGCTTTAGAAGCAGTAAGTACCTGAACACCTCACGGTACACATCTACTGGCTTTAGAAGCAGTAAGTACCTGAACACCTCACGGTACGCATCCAAGCAGTAATTACCAGAACACCTTACAGTATAGATCTACTGGCAGTAGAGAGTATTCTCCTGCCCATCTTGTGGTATATCTACTGGCCTCTACTGGCGTTAGAGGAAGCGCTCACCGCAGCTCACTGAGTCTGATGGCCTCAGTTACTTGACGGCCGCACTCAGTGAGCTTGCAGCATGGTGTTCTGCTAGTAATTCATCGGACCACCTTGCGGTGTGTCAATTGGTCTTGAAGGCGGTAGATAGTACTCACCAGACCATCTTACGGTGTACTTCTACCGGCCTTAGAGAGTATTTACAGGACTACGGTGATGTCTGCGGACTCGCCGCCTACGCTGGTCAACTGTGGGCCGGAGTCTTCTGATGCTGTTTTAGTGGGACATTACATGAAGAAAAGGTTGGAGTGTTACACTGAACTGGGCTAGGACCGTAGTGTGACACTTAGGGAAGTATGATGGAGTGGAACACTGAGATATGTTACGGACCGTAGTGGAACACTGAGAAGAAAAGGGTGTCGTGTGACACTGAAGATGGTCAGGTTTTAGTGTACATTGAATAGTGTCATGTGACTGGCCTCGAGAAAGACGCTGTGGGTGATAGTGTGCGACGCAGAGACAAGGGTGTCAAAGTGACACAGTAGATATTGTGTATGACGCAGAGAAAAGGGTTCGTGTGACACGGAGAGTAGGAGTGTCATGTGACACAGAGAAAAGGGTGTCTAGTGGACACGGTTGAGCAGGAGATTTCATTACACGGAAGAAAGGGTGTCAAGTGACACAGTTGAGAGGGAGGGTCACAACACACCACGGAAAAAGTGTCGTGAGAGACACGGAGCGTCAAAAGGGAGTTGATTGTAATATATTATTGTAAATTGTTATGTATAATTTATTATTTTAGCATTATATAATATACTATGTGTGTGTGTCCCTGTTAATTTACACTGAGGATTAAGCTCCGGGCCAGCAAAAAGGGAGGGAAATGTGAAAAGGAAGAAGTTGTGACTGAGAGAAGGCGAGAGATAGAGGCGTAAAGGAGAAAGTTGAGGGAGAGTGACTTTAGGGAAAAGGAGGTGTAAGGGAGAAGGAAGTGTGAGAGAGAGGGAGGTGTAAGGGAGAAGGGGGTGAAGGGAGAGAGGGGGAAAGGGAAAAGAAAGTATGAGGGAGGGGGAGGTGAAAGAAGAAGTATGAAGGGAGAGGAAGGTATAAGGACTGGTAGGTGTAAGGGAATTGGAGGTGTAAGGGAGTGGAAGGTGTAAGAGAGGGGGAGGTGTCAGGGAATGGAAGTGGAAGGGAGTGGGAAGTGGAAGGTTAAGGGATTGGGAGGTGAAAGGGGAAAGTGGATGGTGTAATGGAGTAGGTATAAGGGAGTGGGAGGTGTAAAGGACAGGGGAGGTGTAAGGGAATGGGGGGTTGTAAGGGAGTGGGGGTGTAAGGGAGTGGGATGGTATAATGGAGTAGGTATAAGGGAGTGGGAGGTGTAAAGGACAGGGAGGTGTAAGGGAGTGGGAGGTGTAAGGGAGTGGGAGGTGTAAGGGATGGGGAGGTGTAAGGGAGTGGGAGGTGATCAACACTCTACAATAGAGTGTAAACAAACGAGCTTTTGAGGCCTGGGACCACTTTCCTTGATCACCTCTGAATTACTCTCTCCTGGCCACCTGCTCTGCCTTCCCTCACCCACTCCTTCCCCTCACCCTCTCCCTCTCCCCCCACCTCAACCTTACCCAAAAAGTGTCTTATTTTTCCTTATATCAGCCAGGATGTGGTGCTCAAATTCGGACTGTGTTTAGTGAGCTCCACCAGCCTGTTTCCCATCAGATTTTCAGCTCAGTGGGCTGGCCTGGGCCCGGGCTGTGGGTGTGATGATTTCCTGAAGAATACTCAGGAAAGCCACAGGCAAATGATAGATACAGTACAAGTGTCACATCTCTCTCTACTCTGGCTGTCTCTCTTGTTTAGTGTGGTCTGTCTTCAGTATTACTAAAAACAATCAGCAACATCTCTTAATTATACTCAATATACATTAAAATGCTGGTGATTGAACATTAAATGTATAAAATACCGACAGGTTGTTGGGCAAGACACATATGCAACAGTTAGGTATCTTTATTTCGTAGGCGAAACGTTTCGAAATAAAGATACCTAACTGTTGAATATGTGTCTTACCTAACAATATGCTGGTGGTCCTGATTAAAGGGAATGCAACTAGTATCCCATTGCTTGGATCAAACCTGATAACCATTCATTCTCCAATCTTTTTCTTTAACCCGTAATGGCTTAGCGCTTCTTTCGTAAGTATAAAAATAACGATGATGTGTCTGTACTCCCTTTCACAGAGACGGACAATTGCAAGTTTAAACTACAGGGACTTGAAGTAATAACATCGCGTCTAATTCTAATATTAATGTGTTTTTGTGTAATGAGCAAACTTGGGTTATACATCACAACAACAATAGGTTTTAATAAAATATCATTTGTTTTACTGATGTTAACTTGGTTTTAAACGACGTTCGATGGGGGATTTACAGGGGTTTTTGGTATGTACACCCAATCACTATATTTCTGTGTACAACTATACATCATGTCTAAATAAAAAATAATAAAGTCACTGGGCTTTAACAAAAGGTCCTACGGGACTTTTAATAAGATTCACTGTGAAGTGGAAAACATGTAACCAGAAATTTTTTTTTTTTATTCTGCATGACAGATATTTTATTTAGAAAAATGGTCCAACATTCGATTAAAATAATATTGAGTTCAGATTAGTTTAGCCTTAACCAGTAACTCGCAGAGAGCAGTAAATTCCACATTGCTGGTGATCAGTGAGGAAAAAAAAGACCTTGACAGAGGGTAACAATATAAAAAAATAAGAACAAAAATACCCAGATTTAAAGATTTTAATGAACTTTTCAATTTAATTTAGAAACCAGAGATTTGGAATGATGGTAAGACACATGTGTAGCACACAAGTATCCATACTGTTTAAAACACTTCACCTGTACAGCAAACTTCTACACACAGGCAGTTTAAAGGTTCGCCAGGAAACAGGGTAATGTTTCCTGAAGAGGGTCTCAGTCATATGATGACCAGCCACTGGAGCTTATGGTCATCTGACTAAGGCCTTCCACTGGCTTACCCGTCCACCCCCATAAAAAGTCTAATATCAGGCGGATATAACAATAGAGGAGGAAGAAGTGTAGAGGTTAATCTTGAGGTGATCAATCCATCAATTGTTTATTGAATTCATGTAAAAACATGTAGTGGTCTTAACTCTCTCAGAATCATTAGAGACACATTTCCATTATCTGGTGAACCTCGGCTCATGCAGCCAACTCAAGCCAAATAAATAATCTTAAATACTATAATTAACTTGTTATGATACACGGTGTATTAGAGTTCCCAAGAACTAATGATACGATTAGAACCACTACACATACTTGGCTTTTTGATACCCACTATTATGCTCAAATTAACATTAAATTCTAATTAGAAAAAAAAATTAATTGTTGTGCAATCAAGCCAGGTATAACCAGGTGTCAAATAATCCCTGCATTGAATTATGTCTCTCCACAACTGGACGACATTCATAATCTTTGATATACTGTACTAATGTATTCATGTTCGTACTTTCCCTGAAGCAAGTTTATTCTCTGAGGATGAGGGTCCCTACGACAGTTCTAGAGGTGGTACCTCCCTATATATATACATATATATATATATATATTTATATATATATTATATTATATATATTTTATATATATATGCAATAAGATCACAGTAAACAGGTGATTTCAAAATATGCAAAACAACCACTCTGAAAGAATAGAGAAATTCCAAGCGCTTTCGTGACTACTCACATTATCAAGGAACTATGAAAGTGAAGCATCCAAGGAAGCTATATAAGGGGTCCGGCCAGCACCTCCTATCAGACCCACAACGGTTTTAAACACGTGATGCGCGGCGAGCCAACTTGGACAGGTCCTTTGCACAACCACCCCCAAACTATCTACCCCAAAAAAATTTAAAAATTATTTGTCCCGTGTATTATTAAATTCTTCCCAAATTCTATTAATTATAAATGGATCAATTTTATAAACCAAAGGAAATATCATATTACTGTCAAAACTGCTTTTTATGAAACAAGATTCAATTATATTCCTGTCGACCATGGACTTGCTTGATACTACTTTCTCAACTTTTTGAAAATCAATTGGATGGGTTTAAAAACTCTTACATGAAAAAATAGGGGATTGGAATCTTGTCCAGTTCCAATGCTATATTTATTTTTGTTTTAAAACTTAGTTCGAGATTTTTACCAGTTTGACCGTAATAAACTTTATCGCAAATTTTACAAGGAACTTTATAGCCCAAAAACCATCAGCATTTTGGGGGAATTTTTATAAAAATTTTTTTTAACTGTATCAAATTTTTGAATACAACTTTTAATATTAAAAGTCTTAAGAAGAGAAGGCTATAAACCCAAATTTTTCGGGAAAGGGGAGAACCAAATATTTTTAGTTGAAAAAGGTGGTTCCCCTTTTTGGATTATAAAAAGTTTCTAGCAATTTAAAAGATTTTTAAATTTTACATTTCTTGGGTATTTTAAATCTTACCTTTTAAAAATTTTGGATTTTCCTCATCTATAACTCAGGACTACAATCGAAAGCTCTAAAAAAACATTGATGAAAAACAGACAGTTTGACTCTATCTTATGCGGGAAAAAATAGGGGAAAAGGGGAAACTGTTTTTGGAAAGGTTTCTGTAAATTTTAAATTTTTAAATTTCTTTTAATCCCCTTAAAAATTTAAAACATCAGCTAAAGGTTCGTTTGTTGAGATTTTTTGTGTTTTATCCCCAAAAATGTGATATAAAACCATTTTTGGGAAAAATTAAATAGCTTAGCCCATTTTTTAAATTTACTGTTGGTTTGAAAAAAATAACTCATTCCCCTTTTTAATTTTTTAATTATTGGGGTTTTAAATGAATTAAAATTTAAAAAATTTACAAAAAACCTCCAAAAATTTTCCCTATGTCCACTATTATTCCCCATAAAGTAGATTTAAACTTTTGTTTTCTCATAAATGTTTTGAGAGCTTTACGAATTTGTATCTGATTCATGATGGGGAAATATCCAAAATTTTGAAATAGGTAAGATTTAAAATCCCAAAAATGAAATTTGATAAATTTTTTAAAAGTTGTAAAACACTTTTTAAACCCAAAAAGGGGCAACCCCCTTATTAAACAAAAAATATTTTGGTTTCCCTTCCCATGAAAACTTGGTTGAATGCCCTCTTTTTAAGATTTTTTAATTTTAAAAGTGATTCAAAAATCTTGATACAGTAAAAAAAATTTTTGATAAAAAATTTCCCCCCAAAATGCTGAGGGATTGTCTATAATTCCTTGAAAAAATTTTGCGATAAGTTTATTAGGGTCAAACTGGAAAAAAAATCCGAACTAAGTTTAAAAAACAACTAAATATAGCATGGAACTGGAAAAGATTCCAAGCCCATTTATTCATGTAAGAGATTTTAACCACCCAAATTGTTTTTAAAAAAGTTGGAAAAGTATATAAAGCAAGTCCAATGGCGACAGGAATTAATTAAATCTTGTTTCATAAAAAGCGTTTTAAAAATAATATAAATTTTTCCTTTGGTTTATATAATTAGATCCATTAAATTAATATAATTTGGGAAAATTTAATAATACACGGACAATGTTTTTTAAATTTTTTAAATCCCCAGTGTCTTGTTTGCCCCCGGGGCTGAACCCAAAGATGCCCCCCATAAAGCAATTTTACCAGCAATTTAAAAGGAAAAAATTTTGGGGGCAGCAAAAGATGGAGATACGGGGGCTGCCCGAAGAAAACAAGAGGATTGTAGTAGTCCTCCTGTTTCGGCCCTCGGGTAAAGAAGGGTCGTGGTCAGTGGCGGGCACAGGGGACGACGAAGTTGACGATCAAAAAGACGAAGGGAAAGCCAAAACGAAAAGAAAAAAGAGACTGCTGGGGAAACTCCGGGGAAACCCCCAAACGCTTTCTGGGTGTCCCGACGAATGTGAGTCACTCTGGGATGGTCACGACGAACGCACAAGGAAAAAGAATATTGTTGTTTTTGGGGATAGCCAGGTTAGATACATGGTAGGGCATTCTGTTTAAAAGGACAGGAGTAGGGAAAAAAGGGTATCTTTCCTGGGGCTGGGATGGAGGAATTTGTTAGCCGGCTTGAAAATATGAACGGTAATGGGTAATCCTATTATTTGCCCAGTGCTGGGGGCAATGTGTTGGCAAGCGTAGAAGTGAGGATTAGTTAAAAGTTCAAAAAGCTATAGACTGTTTTGGAAGAAGGGGGGGCCCCCCTGTTTATGTGGCATTTTCCCAAGAAAGGTGTTGGTAATAAAATGGTTGCCCAAGCAATTGGTATTAATTGTTGGCTGGATAAAACTGAAAGGTAATGCGTACCATTCATTGCAACTGGGCAACTTCTAGGGCCGAAATGACTGTATGCCATGGATGGGGTTCATTATCCAGGGCGGGTGGGGTTTTCTTGCTAACCAGTTGGGGGGTTGTTAGGATTTTAAAAACTAGGATTATAAGGGGTTTGGGGTTTTTGAGGAAAAACTGGGGTCGCAGGGTGTAATATGAGTACTAGAACTAGTAATAGGCAAAATGAGGTGGATATTGGAAACCCAGGGGCATAATTGAAAAGGGGACAGTAATTGGTTTAGTGGGAAAAATAAAAAAAAGCAGGAAGGGGAAAAAAGAGAGGGGGGGCATTAAAAAATTTTTTACACAAAAGTCGCGTGCTAGGAATAAGAGGGCGAGTTGAGATAGTTTAGTGCAGGTAACTAGATGATTTGCCCCTTTCTGAGACGTGGTTTAATTCAAAAGTCGGGGCTGCCTGCGAATGTCAATTAGGGTTTTAATTGTTTTCCCGTAGATAGAAGTATCGGAAGGGGGGGGGGGGGGTGGATTTTTGTCCGAATGCTTAACGTTGCATAAAAAAGGGTATTAAATCGAAGTAAAACTACAGAGCTTTTGGATAGAATTTTCAAGGGGCATGAAAAATTAAAATTTTTGGGGTGATATACCGTCCCCCCAAATTTAGATTGGGGCCCGGAGACTACTAGGGGGGGAAATTTTTGGGCACAAGGCACGTAAGTAGTAATTCTAGGGACTTTAAATTTAGTCATATTGATTGGAATTTCTTACTGGGGAAATTTTGAATCATACGATTTTTTAGAAGTAGTTCAGGATTGGTTTTTTTAAGGTTTGGACAAACCCAAAGGGGAAATAACCTGCTTTACTTTGTTCTGGGAAACAAAGAATCCCTTTTTAATAATTTAGAAGTTTCAGAGGAAATGGGTGCTAGCGACCACAAATCATTTTGAAATTTAATGGAAATATATAGTAGGGATAACTCAGTAACGTCCCCGATTTTTGTTAGCAATTAGATGGGCTTAGAGAACACTTATCATTGTTGACTGGGGTAACGAAAAGAGCTATCAATATGACAGTTTTCTGAACCAAAAACAGCTCTCAAGAACGTTTTTCCTTATAAAAAATTTGATCAAAAAGAAATGACCCTAAAAGGGTGAATAATAGGCTGAAAATTACTAGGCATAAAAAAGGAATTTATTGGCGTACAAAAAAGGCGAGGGTATCTTATGAATCAGTATTTTGACATTAAAAAGGGGCTTAAAAAGGGGGTAAGAAAAACTAAAAGGCTAAGAAATTAAGTTGTAGGGTTCTAAAACTAATCCAAAAAATTTTTTCCGGTATTTAAAAACAAAAGTCAGAGATAAGATGGTTCCCCTTAAAAATAACTATGGGCATTTACGACAAAAAGAATGAAATGTGCTCGATTTTAAATAATTTTTTCTCTCGGTTTTTTCCAAAAAAACACTAATTTTATTCCGGTATTAATTTTTTTTTGGATCAAAAGATAAATTATGTAACATCACAGTCACTAGTGAAATGGTTTTGGGAAACAGATAGACCCACTAAGCAAAATAAAT
>NW_026466280.1:0-14074 GCF_026875155.1 Cherax quadricarinatus
AATAAAACGAACTACTTCAATGTGTAGAACTTTTCAGACATCTTTACTGATATTCCAGGTGTTACCTACCCGGTTAGTCCATAAGATTGATTAGTGACAGACAATCCTATCAAACGAAAATTATACCCAGTTCCAGTTCACCTTAGGGATGCATTTGACCGAGAGGTAGGCAAATTATTAAAACTAAAGATCATTCAACCTTCAGTACCTGCATATTGCTCACCAGTAGTCATGGTTAAGAAGGAGGATAATTCATATAGACTTGCTATTGACTTTAAGAGGCCTTAATGCTATTACTCGGTGGGATGCTGAGCCTATGCCCTTAATAGATAGCGATTTACACAAATTTTATGACTCTTCCTTCTTTTCAGAGATTGACAATGCGCAGGCATATCATCAAGTAATGTTAGATCCTTCTTCTAAGCAGTACACCGCTTTTCCTACCCACCAAGGACTGATGCAGTATAGAACTATGCCCTTCGGTTTGGTAACTGCCTGTGCTACCTACGTGAGACTGATGAGAAAGGTCTTGGGTAATATGCCAAGTGTTTCAGTTTGATAACATTTACGTAATGACATCCACATGGGGCAAGCATATCCAAACATTAACATCAGTTTTGCGTAGGTTACGCTCACATGGTCTCACTGCCAAGCTGAAGAAATGCTTCCTTGGGTATAACAAGATTAGATATCTTGGACTGATACTTTCTAATAACTCTCTGCAGCCTCTCCCCAGTAAGATCAAAGCTTTATTAGAATTTAAATTCCCCAAAACCAAAAAGCTCATGCGTAGCTTTCTTGGTTCTGTAAATTTTTATGCGCGGCTTATCCCGAACCTTACTGATCTTACAGGCATCTTATCCGACTTCCTTAAAAAGTCTGTGAAGGAACCTCTTGAACTTTCCGACGTAGCTCGGGAAAAGTTTAATGAGATTAAAAATATCTTTTCGAAAGACCCTATACTTAAGATTCCAGATATTAATAAAACATTTTGTTTAAGAACTGATGCGTCCAATACTGGCTTAGGTGCGGTGCTACTACAATACCATGATGATACTCCCTTCCCTGCATGCTTCCTAAGCCAGAAACTCCTTCCCGCAGAAACGAGATACTCCACCATAGAAAAGAAATGTTTGGCCCTTGTGTGGGGTATCTCCAAACTTAAATTTTATTTGCTGGGAAAAGAATTCATTTTAGAACGGACCACAAACCTTTGATATACTAGAAACTTTTAAGGAACCAACAGTCGCACTCTTGAGGTGGACATTGGCACTCCAGGCTTTTAAGTTCCATTTTGTGTATATCAATGATTCATCCAATTATTTCTCTGACTGGTTAAGTCGTGACAGTCAGTAGAAAATTTGTTGCCTTACGCAACTTCCACACGCTAGAACTTTTTCCTCGCCTATTCTTCTTATACTCCTTGACTATAAGTCTTGGTATGGGGGAGTGTGAGGAAAAAATTCAATAGATAGGAGTAGCGAGGGAGTATATAATAACAATAGTTTCATTGCCGGCTACTTGTTAAGGTAGGGTAAGTCCAGCTCTTGCTATTCCCCCCCCCCTTTTTCCCCCTCCCCGAAAGTGATAGTTTGATTGCCGGCTGCTTGTTAAGGTAGGGTCAGTCTAGCTCCCGCTATCTCTTCCCCTCCCTCTCCCCCCCCCGAAAGGTGACATGTGGGGCTCCGGTCAAACAGTAAATCACTTGACTCACAGCTCCCAACACTACTGTAAGTACACGCCTGACCATATTTTAGTGGACTTATTGGTTGAAAGCTTCACTTTTGACCAATAATTAACTTAGTCCTTTAAGTCTTGATAGGATAAAATGTTTTAATAATCACCACATCTTTTAGGTATTGTACTTATCGTGGAGAGTGATTTCTTAAGCAGTGGGTAATCTGTCTCTCTTCACAGCTTGAAAGGACAGAGAGGGTCACCTGCTAATCAACGAGTAGAAATGAAGGAGACGGACTAACGTTCTGAGACATTCCAAATTCTGATCCACTTACCTGTTTGTGTATGCAAGTAACAGGATATAACCCCTCATCATTGCAGTGGAGAAAACCTGCTTTCCTGTAATCTGGACAGATTATTGACGGCTATAAAATCTGTTTAGAACGAGCCGATGGGTTGTCACCAACACCTGCAACCCCCCCATCATCGGCAACGGCTACGATATCAACAACACGCAGTGTCACCAACACCAGACACCCAAGTTTTATATTTTTTTTTTTTTTTTTCAACAAGTCGGCCGTCTCCTACCGAGGCAGGGTGACCCAAAAAAAAAAAAGAAAGAAAATCCCCAAAAAGAAAATACTTTCATCATCATTCAACACTTTCACCACACTCACACATTATCACTGCTTTTGCAGAGGTGCTCAGAATACAACAGTTTAGAAGCATATCGTATAAAGATACACAACATTATCCCTCCAAACTGCCAATATCCCAAACCCCTCCTTTAAAGTGCAGGCATTGTACTTCCCATTTCCAGGACTCAAGTCCGACTATATGAAATAACCGGTTTCCCTGAATCCCTTCACTAAATATTACCCTGCTCACACTCCAACAGATCGTCAGGCCCCAAAGTATCATTCGTCTCCATTCACTCCTATCTAACACGCCCACCGCCCCCCGCTGGAAGTCCAAGCCCCTCGCCCACAAAACCTCCTTTACCCCCTCTTTCCAACCCTTTCGAGGACGACCCCTCCCCCTCTTTCCTTCCCCTATAGATTTATATGCTTTCCATGTCATTCTACTTTGATCCAATCTCTCTAAATGACCAAACCACCTCAACAACCCTTCTTCTGCCCTCTGACTAATGCTTTTATTAACTCCTCACCTTCTCCTAATTTCCACCTCCGAATTTTCTGCATAATATTTACACCACACATTGCCCTTAAACAGGACATCTCCACTGCCTCCAACCGTCTCCTCGCTGCTGCATTTACCACCCAAGCTTCACATCATATAAGAGTGTTGGTACTACTATACTTTCATACATTCCTTCTTTGCCTCCATAGATAACGTTTTTTGACTCCACATATACCTCAACGCACCACTCACCTTTTTCCCTCATCAATTCTATGATTAACCTCATCCTTCATAAATCCATCCGCCGACACGTCAACTCCCAAGTATCTGAAAAACATTTTACTTCTTCCATACTCCTCCTCCCCAATTTGATATCCAATTTTTCTTTATCTAAATCATTTGATACCCTCATCACCTTACTCTTTTCTATGTTCACTTTCAACTTTCTACCTTTACACACATTCTCAAATCATCCACTAACCTTTGCAATTTTTCTTTAGAATCTCCCATAAGCACAGTATCATCTGCAAAAAGTAACTGTGTCAATTCCCATTTTGAATTTGATTCCCCATAATTTAATCCCACCCCTCTCCCGAACACCCCAGCATTTACTTCTTTTACAACCCCATCTATAAATATATTAAAACAACCATGGTGACATTACACATCCCTGTCTAAGACCTACTTTTACCGGGAAGTATTCTCCCTCTCTTCTACCACCCTAACCTGGGCCTCACTATCCTCATAAAAGCTCTTTACAGCATTTAGTAACTTACCAACTATTCCATAAACTTGAAAACATCTGCCTTTGCTTTTTAAAAAAACTTTTAATATGCCTTTTTAAATCCAAAATGCAATAAAAACTTCCCCCCCCTTTACAAAATCCCTTTTCCCACATATTTCCCTTAAATGTAAACACTTGAAAAAACACACCCCCTCCCCACTCTGAAGGCCTCCTTGCTAAATCCCCAATTTTTCTACATTTGTTTACCCTAATTCTTTCAATTAAAACTTTATGTATATTTTTCCCTGGTATACTCAGTAAACTTTTTCCCTCTATAATTTTTAAATTTTTTTGGGGTCCCTTTTCCCCCCCTTTTATAAAAAAGGGACTTACATGCTCTCGGGCCAAACCAAAGGTCCCTTCCCCCTCTTTCATACTTTTATTAAAAAAAAGTTCCCAAAAACCCCCCAAACCACATACCCCCCCCCTGCTTTTAACATTTCTGTTTTGCCCCAATCAGTTCCAGCTGCTTTACCCCCTTTCTTTTCTACGTAATCCCCTACGTACCTCCACCACACTTACCCTTTCGCTCTTCTTCCCCTCCTAAAAATGGTTTTACCTCCCGGCCAGTTTCATGAAAAATTTTCCCCTCCTTTCTTCCTCAACATTTAAAAGTTCTCAAAATATTCTCGCCAAAATTTCCTTACCTCCCTCTCCCCATCTACTAAATCCCCCACTCTTTTTTTTTAAAGGACAAAAACCATACTTTCCCTAGGCCCTTTTTTAACTTGTTTAACCCCAAATCCAAAATTTTTTTTTATTTTTTATTAAATTTTTTTGGCAGTGCCTCTCCCCCTCTTTCAATCTCTCCTTTTTTTGCACTCTTCACCTCTCCCTTTACCCCCTTTTTTTTAATCTCCCAAAACTCTGCTCTTCTTATAACACTTCTGCTTTGTTAAAAAAACCCCTCGTAAGCTAAACCCTTTTTTTCTTTTAAACCACCCTTTACTTCATCATTCCCCCAAAACACTCCCCTTTCCCCCTGCCCCACCCCCCTATTTAAAAACAAAAATTCTGCCCCACATTCTAAAACTGCCCTTTTTAAAAATTTTCCAACCCCCTTAACCCCCAATACTCATCTTTGCACTAGCCCCCCTTTCTGCCAAAGTGTTTAATCTCGCCCGAACTTCCTCCCCCTTTTTCCCCTTAAATTTTACACTTTCCCTCCCTCTTACTTGTTGTTGCCCCCTTCCTTTTTTTCCCCTTACCTCTTCCCCTAACTGTAGCTACAAATAAATAATGATTGGGCATATCAGTTGCCCCCTTTTAAAAACATGTACATCCTGGGGGCCCCTCCCCAATTCAACCTTTTATCCCCCCAAATACAAACCCTAAAAAAACTATTTTTAATTACTTTGCTACATCTTTACCTTGTATATTTTTTTAACCCCTTTTTCTAAAATATGTTTTTACTTATTCCCCAAATTTTCTTTCTACACATAGTAAATTTAAAAGGGCCCCCCCCATTTACTTTTTACCCCTGGAAACCCCAAATTTACCTACTACTCCCCCCTTAACTTTTTTTACCCACTTTACCCATTGAAACCCCCAACCCCCATTACTTCACACTTGATTCAAAACCCCCCACGCATTTCACTCAACTTTTCCCCAGAATTCTCTCTCTCCTCTCCACTTCTTTTTTTCCCAGGTGCTTCACGCTTACCATAACCCACTTTTCACATCCAATTTTTATTTTACCCCAAATAATCCTTGAATTTATGCATTTGTAGTCCCTTTTTCCTGCCATAGCTTTATCCTTCAACATTATTGTACCCCTTTCTTTACCCTTAACTCTTTTTAAAACCCCGACCAAATCCCATTTTTTCCTCTCCATTTAAAAACTCTCCCACCCCCTTCAGTTTGTTTCACTTAAAGCCGGACATCCAGTTTCTTCTCATTCATAACATCCACAATCATCTCTTTCTTATCTTTTTGCACAACACCCACGCACTTGGGACTTCCCACTTTGACTTTTTTCCCTTTTCTTATTTTTTTTAGTAATCTTTACAGGAAAAGGGGGTTACTACCCCTTTTCCCCGGGCATTTTATTTGATTTTTTACAACACGCAGGGCTTACGGGGGGAAAGATTCTTATTAACTTCCCAGGGATAAAAAAAGGAAAAGTAAAAAAGGCCCAAGGAACTATTAAATAAAATCAAAAGAAAACCAGAGGGAGTGTGTAAAATTTTAAAAAAAATGTACTTTGTATTTTTAAAGTTGACCTAAGTGTAAGTAAAAGTAGCAAGAGTACCTGAAAATTTGCATATTTATGAAAACCCCAAAAAAGGGACACCAGCAATCCTACCATCATGTAAAAAAATTTTCGGGGCTTTTGCTTTACATCATTTGGGCAGGCGGTAGTACCCTGGGGGGTTTGGCTGTCTCCCAAACCCTTTACTACTTATAAGTTTTATATAAAATTATATATATTAGCTTTTGAATTCAGATATCATTTTTTTTTTAAATTTTTTCCTTTAAAGGGTTGGGAATCAAAAATTTCTTTTTTTAAAAGTGTTTTATATTTTCTTCTTCTTGTTTCTTTCAAACACCGGCCGTTTTCCCACCCAGGGGGGGTGGCCCAAAAAGGAAAAAAAAAATTTCGCCTTTTTCATTTAGTAATAAAATACGCAGAAGGGGTTATAGCCCCCTTTCTCCCGGCATTTTTTGTGCCTCTTAAACACGCATGGTTTCGGAGGGAAAAATTTGTTCCCTTTTCCCCCTGGAATAAGGGAAAAAAACAAGAAAAAAACTAGAAAGAAAAATAGAAGAAAACCCCGAGGGGTGTGTATTAAAGTGCTTGTACATGTATGTGTAGTGTGACCCAAGTGTAAGTGAAAATAGCAAGGGCGTAACCCGAAAACTTGCATTTTTCCTGAGCAGAAAAAAAGGACACCCGAAAACCTACCATAAAGTAAAAAAAAATTTTTCAGGCCTTCGTTTTACACTAAATTGGCAGGGGGGTAGTACCTCCCCGGGTGGTTGCTGTTACCAAACCTTTCTACTTATAAGTTTTATATATATATTAATATATTTGCTTGAATTTTAGATTCATTTATATTTTTAATTTTCTTTAAGGTAGGATTTAATATTTCTTTTTTAAAGTTTTATATTTTTATTTTTTAAATAATTTAAAATTTTTTATGCTTTTCAGTTTTTGTTTTTTTTTCTTTTTCATTAAATTTTTTGAGGGGAGCCAGCTTTGGTAATACTGTCTGAAAAATTGGGTTTCGAGTGAGTAAGCCCTTACACAGGGCCTGGAGAGTTTTACAAAAAGGGGAAATTTCACGCACACCCTAAGTGAAAAAAGGCACCCAAAAATCTGGGAACGGTTTTTAAGGTCCTTTATGTGGAGAAAAAATTTTTCCCGGAGGGGGGTATCAGCCCCCTTCAGCCCTTTCAAACCCTGGGGGGGCCACTCAGAGGGGGCGGGCGTCTTGTTTATGCTAGAGTGAGTAATTGATACAGTTTTATTTCCACGTAGTCAAAGCCCCCTGCTCCTTGCAGCGGGTTGCAAAATTTTTTTTTATTTGAGACAGTACATTCTTAAATTAGCAGGACAATTAAGGAAAATCCGTCCCAATTTATTTTCCATAGTAAAATAGTGTACCAAAAATTTTTGTCTAACTTAAGACAGCAAAAAAAAATTTTGCTTTTTCTTCATCGAAGGGGGGGTGGGCAGGGATGCAAGGTACTAGGGGCAGCGTTTTTTTTTTTTTTTTTGGAGGGGCAGTGACGGCATGGGAGGCTGTTTGCGTCTGGGCAGGGCATCTTTGACTTATAAAGAAATGGGCACTGACGCGGGGATAACCAACAAAGAAAAACTGATCGTGCCGGGTTTTTTTGGACAAAGGGGTCTCACAAAAACCCAAAAAACTAAGAGAGGTGTGATCAAGGGTTCTCTTGTTTATTTTCTTTTTGAACCCAAAAAAGACAAAACTTGTGGAACATAGTGTACCAGTGTGCGTTTCCGTAGACAATGGAAGACGTGGACATCCAAGGACACTTCAGCTTCTATCAAGTCACCGATATCTGTCGAAGGTGTTGAGAACACCATAGCTCACGTTACAAAGAGCAAGGTATGTTACGAATTTCTTGTAGATCGGGGGATTGCGCAATTCTTGAGTCACAAGGAGTTTGTAATCAACCTATAATCGGCAGTAAGGTGTGGACTTTTGAGTCCAAACAAGTAAGTATTTCGTCAGCCATCATCGAATGAAATATGCTGACATAACACCCCCTAGGGGTAATTTATACTTACAAATTGTATCTCTTGACAGCCCACTGTTGTGATGGTTTCGACAGCTTCTAGACCTCGTCTGCAGGGGCGGCTGTGTAGACGATTTGCTGTCATTTATCAGCTAAGTGTTCATTATATATAGTTATAATAAACACGGCAGGTAAGGCCAAAAATCTCAACAGAGTTTTGTTCTCTGTGATTGAGTCTGGAGGGACTCATTTATACTGATTTATATTGTAAAACACTAGTTTTACATCTTTTTTCGAAGGACCTTGGCTCATAGGTTATTTGTACACTGTAGTACAACATATTTGGACCACAGTGTGGTCAATGGAGAAAATTTCTCCAGGAGGGGGGTATCAGCCCCCTTCAGCCCTTTCAGCCCTGAGGGGCCACTCAGAGGGGGCGAGCGTCTTGTTTACTGCTAGAGTGAGTAATTGATCACAGATGCTATGCCACGTAGTCAAATGACCTCTGCTCCTTGCAGCGGTGTTGCAACGTGTATTTTTATAAGAGACAGTACATCTCTTACTTAGCAGGACAATTAAGGAAAATCCTGCTCCCACTTTATTACCATAGTAAAAATAGTGTACATTGTTGTCTACGCTTAAGACAGCAAGAAACAAACATTTTGCTTTGCTTCATCGAGGAGGTGACAGGGATGCAAGGTACTAGGTCAGCGTTTTTTTTTTTTGTGCTGGGGGCAGTGATGGCATGGAGCGCTGTAGTGTCTGGCAGACTATCTTTGACTCTACTACGAGTGACACTGACGCGAGGATAACCAACAAAGAACACTGATCCGTGCGTTAGTGTGGACAAAGTGTCTCACAAAACATGATAAACATAAGAGAGGTGTGATCAGCTTCTCTTGTGATACATTGTGAACAATAAAGACAAATCTTGTGGAACATAGTGTACCAGTGTGCGTTTCCTAGACAATGGAAGACGTGGACATCCAAGGACACTTCAGCTTCTATCAAGTCACCGATATCTGTCGAAGGTGTTGAGAACACCATAGCTCACGTTACAAAGAGCAAGGTATGTTACGAATTTCTTGTAGATCGGGGGATTGCGCAATTCTTGAGTCACAAGGAGTTTGTAATCAGCCTATAATCGGCAGTAAGGTGTGGACTTTTGAGTCCAAACAAGTAAGTATATCGTCAGCCATCATCGAATGAAATATGCTGACATAACACCCCCTAGGGGTAATTTATACTTACAAATTGTATCTCTTGACAGCCCACTGTTGTGATGGTTTCGACAGCTTCTAGACCTCGTCTGCAGGGGCAGCTGTGTAGACGATTTGCTGTCATTTATCAGCTAAGTGTTCATTATATATAGTTATAATAAACACGGCAGGTAAGGCCAAAAATCTCAACAGACAATCCA
Organism: Cherax quadricarinatus; assembly: GCF_026875155.1. NCBI lineage: Eukaryota > Metazoa > Arthropoda > Malacostraca > Decapoda > Parastacidae > Cherax > Cherax quadricarinatus. The sequence continues at coordinate 9,228 of NW_026466280.1, forward strand.
GATTCCACGGCAAACTGCGCCACCGCCAAGAACCTCAATGGAATGAGGTGGACCCTGGTACCCTTCCCCCTACCTAGAAACTAGTGTGCCTGTGGGAAGAATCCCAAAGGCCAAAAAGAGGAAGGGAATAAGGGAGGGGCAGGGAGGAGGAGGAAAGGAAAAAGGGAGGATGGGGATAATCGGATAGGGAAGGGAGGAATGGGGGATAATTAGGTTCAGTCTGAGGAAGGGGACCAATAGGTATAATTCCTCAGACCAAGAGCCTCTTCACCACATCAAGGAGCCAATCTTGAAGAGGGTGTGGGTAGAAACACTGGGCGTATTTCTTTACACTGGTTGTCTATGTTCACCCATGAGTAAGATGGGTACCTAGGAGTTAGTGGACTGGTGTGGGTCGCATCCTGGGCCAAGGCCCTAATTTGCGGGAAATGCTCAGCATAAAAAGAGGCTTTCTGTATAGTAGAATGTCACTGATGCCAGTGGGTTAACCTTGTACTTACTTGAGAAAAATAAAGATTTTATTTTTATTAGTAGTAGTAGTAAAAATTTTTCCCACTCTAACACTGTTACAGTACATTCATTTTTTATTTCTGAGGTTTATAACAAAAAATTTTCCTTTAAACATTCAACATAACTTGTTTCATCTACTGTATGTACTTTCATATGTGTCACAAACTGCCTTTCACACAAAAACTTTTCAGACATCTAACATTGATATTTTATTCCTGTATTACTTTCATATGTGCCCAAAAATTGCCTTTTTCACACAAAAACATTTCAGACACTCTGAACATTGAATGGCTTTTTCCTGTATGTCTCTCATATGTCTCACAAGTTTACTTTCACAAAAAAACTTTTTCAACATGAAATTGATTGGTTTATCTCCTGTTGTATTTTCCCATAGGGTTCAAAAGAGGGCCCTTTTTGACTAAAATTTCAAACACCTGAACAGTATGGTTTATCTCCTGTAGTACTTCTATGGTTCACAAGATGGTCTTTTGGCCCAAACATTTAAAACACTTGAACATATAGGGTTTATCCCCGAAATTACTTTCACGGGTTTTTACAAGATGGCCTTTTCGACTAAAACATTTCAAACCTCTAACATTGTATGGTTTATTCCTGTTGTATTTTCATAGTTCTAAAGATTGCTTTCATACTAAAACTTTTAGCCCCACTCTGAACTTGATATGGTTTATTCCTGTATGTACTCTATAGTGTCAAAAGACGCTTTTCTTTTTAAAAAATTTCAACACTCTGAACTTTGATAGGTTTCCCCCTGATGTACTCTCATATGTGTCACAAGAGGCCTTTTTGTTTAAAAACATTCAAAACACTCTAAAACTTTGTTTGGTTTATCTCCTGTATTACTCTCATTGTGTCACAAGATTGGCCCTTTTTTTTATTAAAACATTTCAAACTTTCGAAACACTGAATGGTTTTTCCCCCTGTATGTGCTCTCATATGTGTCAAAATTTGGCCTTTTTGACCAAAACATTTCAAACATCGAACATTGATATGGTTTATTTTCCTGAATTACTCTCATATGTCTCACAAGATTACATTTTAATTTAAAAAACAGACACTCTGAACACTGATATGGTTTTATTCCTTATATACTCTCACATGTTTTCCAAGACAGTTTTACACTAAAACATTTCCACACTCAAAAGTTGTATGGTTTATTCCTGTATGTACTTTCATATGGCCCAAAGATGGCCTTTTGACAAAACATTTCAGACATTTGAACATTAATGGTTTATCCCCGATGTACTCTATATGTCTCAAAAAGATACATTTTACACAAAAAAAACTTTTCAACCTCTGAACATGTATGGTTTATTTTTCTTTTTTTTTCCCATTTTTTAAACAATGGTATTTCTTTAAATTTTTTTTAGTCATACAACTTGGGTTATTTAATCTTCCTTAGTACTCAATTTAATTTAAGATATTTTTTTCAACTTTTTGGATACGAAACACATTTTTTTTTTGAACATTTTCCCCCATGTTAAGATTTTAAAAGGGAAAAATTTTCCCCCCCCCCCCCCTCTTAAAAACCTAATAAATTTTAAATTTTTGTGTATTAAACACTATCTTTTTTTTGTTTTTTGTTTAAAAGAGTAAATATGACTAGAACTGAGATACAGCAACATATTTTTTTTATTTTCTCTTTTTTTTAAAAAAGGATTTTTGAAAATTATTATTACAGTATTACTAGCATGTATTTTTCAATAACTACCATGCTTTTTAGATGAATTCCCAAAATCAAAATAAAAAATTTTTTAATTAGGGGAAAACTTAGCTGTTAAAAAAAAACACAAGGGTAACGGGTGTTGCCTTTTTTGTGTATGAAGTATAATTCTGGCAAGACAGAAAATTTTATAATCTACCAAAAATACTTCTGCAATATCAGTTTTTGCTTCTTGAAGTAATGAAGATATAGTGTTGGCAAGACACAGCCCGGGAGTCTTCCAAAATACTTTGCTACGTTTTGTTCAAGACCCTTGCACTGGTGCTTCTTGAAAATATGAATATGTATGTCTGACAAGCCAATGGTATCTTTCCCCAAAATACTTCTGCAATGAAACACGGTCCGATAGTTTCAAAATTCCAAATTTCCAAACAAACTACTCAACAAAAAAAAGAATTTTTACTTATTACAATTTTACTAAAAAAAATTGTCACTTTTTACCCATTCACTGTCAGTCCCATATTATTACGGCTTAGAACCAGTGGTCTTCCCCAGTACTATGCCCAAAAAATCTAAAAGCTTTCAATCTGCAGGAATAGCTGTAGGCCTACTATGGAGAAGGGTCTATTTTATTATTTTTAAAATAATAAAAAAAAAGTCTAAACCACAAGGGGTATACACGCTGCGGGGAGGAAGGAAGCGAGGGTATCAGTGGCAAAGGGGAGGGATGTTCCAGGTTTCGGAGAACGCGAGGCGTGGGTAGTGAAGGGGGAGAGGTAGCAAGAGTTAGGTGAAAGGGTAGGGGAGTCGGAAGGGATCATCATCAGAGTTTGTGAGTAAATCAAAGTTGTCAAAAGTCAAGAGAGAGCAGGAATGAAGGAGGGCCCATCGCAAGAAGGGGAAGGAAAGAAAGAGAGTAGAGGGCCCCGCACGCGTTGGGGGTAAATTTTGCGTGCTCGTTGATGAAAGGGGCAGCCTAAAGAATTGGCTAACTATTTGGAACCCGAAATTCCACGAGAGGAACAGGGTGCCCTCATGAGATACCCCTGAGTAAGCGATGTGGCCAATGCGAAGACAGGGAGAGTTTCTCCCCAACCCGACATGGTGACAAGAAAATGGCCGTAACCTATATCGGGGTTTCACAGACTAAATTTGGTTCCGACAGAGAGACCCAATTGTTGACAATGGGTGTGAAGGTGGGTAGCTATTGCAGCAAAATAGTCCGTAAATGGAACACCTCTATATGAAACTGGTAGGTCATGTACTGCTGACTGCGCAGCAGTCTGCCTGTTCATTGCCCTGTATGTCAACATGACCAGGGACCCAACAAAAAACAATATCTTTATGCTTGGTAGAGATGCGGCATAGCCAAAGTTGGATACGGAGGACTAAGGGGTGAGGTGTATCAAATTTCTGTATAGCCTGTACAGTACAGGCATAGATGCAATACAGATAAGTGCTGCAAGAAAGGCATACAATTCAGCAGTAAAAATTACTAGCCGAAGATAGTAAATGCCCTCGTACGACGCTGTCCGGAAACACTGCTGCGAATCCTACGCCATCAGATTTCTTAGAGCCATCTGTGTACACTGCAATGGCATGAGAATGAGAGTGGAAGTGGTCAAGGAAAAAGAGAGCGGGAAGCGACCATAGACAGTTGGGCTTTCGAGCAAGGGAGAGAGAAAGAACAGACTCGAACAGCTGGAACTTCCCAGGGGGTAGGGAAAAGTGAGATGCTACATGAACATAGAAAGGTGGTAATTGAAGAGAAGACAAGAGCGAATGTAGGCGAAGAGAGAAGGGATGGAGTAAACAGGGTCGGCGAACAAATAATGTCTACTAACATCAGTGACCATTCTATAAATGGAAGGATTGCGGAGATCATGAGAGCATACATAGTAGCGAAGGCAATGGGCATCACGGCGATCGGATAAGGATGGAAAGTTCGCTTCTGCATAAAGGCTCTCAACATCGGAAGAGCGAAAAGCACCAAGGCATAAACGTAATCCTTAGTGATGAATGGGGTTAAGGCTAGAGAGAGTAGCAGAAAAGGCCACTGAATAGATCTGGTCACCATAATCAAGTTTCGATAAAATGAGGGTGGAATGTAGGCGAAGAAGTGTTTGACGATCAGCTCCCCATGAAAGATGAGCAAGGGTTTTAAGAAGATTCAGCTGGTAACCTACGGTCAAAGAGGAGGCCCAGAAACCTGACTTTATCACGTTCAGAGATACGGGAGCCATAGAGGTACAAAGGATGATCGGAGATGACAGAGCGTCTAGTGAAAGTAATTTGGTGAGTTTTGGTACTGAAAAAATTTAAACCCATGAGTGGTGGCCCAATTGGAAACACGGTTGACCGCATGCAGGAGAGAAACTGTAATGAGGTGACAGTCAACACCTGCACAGGCAATAGTAAGTCATCAACATAGAGTGATGACCAAATATTTGATGGAAGACTAGAGGCCAACTCATTTATAGCAAGGAGAAAAAGTGTTGTGCTCAGAACACATCCCTGGGGGACACCTTCAGCTTGGATAAAGTCTGGGGAGAGCACATTATTAACCCGAACACAGTTAAAAAGTTCTTAAGGAAGGATGGTAGATTCCCTCGGAGCTAAGGGTGGGCCCCTTGGCCAAAATATTAACCCCAAGTTT